>JAPMOR010089750.1:577397-690303 GCA_026543865.1 Argiope aurantia
CTGCTGGTCGCACCTGTATTCTGCTTCACAACAAATAATGTTACATAATTAAAAAGTTGACAAGGATAGTTTCCTGTGAAAAATTGTCAAATTAATTAAAATTAAATCTGCGTGAAAGGAAAATGAATCATGCAATAGCTCTTCGCCGACGCTCTTCGTTCCTGCCAGCCGTTTCCTGTGTTTCCGTGGCGAAGCTCTTTCACCGCCGTCTCCTTCGGCCACATCGTTTCACGCAAACCGTAGTCCAGGGTCCGGTCCAGTTCCCGTTGAATCCCGTGCTTTCCATAACCTCTGACTTCATCCGACACTGCTGCTTAATGTGCTTGTACTCATTTCGTCATGTGCGTGCTCCTTATATCTTCACGGAGTTGATTCTCCTTGTTATCATAAAAATTTTCTGGCTCCTTACCTGTGCTGAATAATTCCGATATCAACATCATTTCCTTATTATATCATCATCACAATAATAATCGCCTGCTTTACTCGCCAGTGGTCTCCAGTGCTAAAGTGAATCAACCAGATTTCGAAAATATCACTTGTGTGTTATATTATCATCTAAATATAAAAATAGTTTTCCGTCACCTGCCATAATCTCCAGTTCCAGTGCTCAAAATTGCATTTTGTGATTAACTAAAAAAGTGATTATTTTTCAAAAAGTGATCATTGTTTTAAAAAAAATCATCCATCAGCTGACTCAACGAGTGGAATTCAAAATTTATATTCTGTACTTTTTATTTGATTTTAAATTGCATTTTTCTATTATAATATAATTACAAATAATCTTTTTATATTATTCAAAATATCATGAGTTTTAGTTTAAAATATTGAGTTTTTAAATTTTTTCATATTTGTTATTTAAAATTTAATCATAATTTTATAATTTGTTGAATTTGAAATTTATGTGCATGCTATTAATAACTAAGAAAAAATGATTTCCCCAATCTTATTAAATTTATCTAACTCAAAGGTTTTTAAAAAATATGCATGCAGATCTTGTGAACGAAAAAAGTAACATATCAAGATTCTTATATACTTAATAATTATTGGCACATGATAATTAGACTAAGGTGGTAAATACCTCAAGGGAAATTGTTACACCCCTGACAGTTATTAAGCCACCCTCTATTATCACTGTGTCCACATACTTGCTTTTTTACAAAATACAAATTTTTTTTTATATTACATATTTTTTTTTTCTCTCCAAATACTATAAGAGTATTTTGAGTCTTGTGTTTGTTACATTCATTCACAAGTGTTTTGTTTGATATTTTTGAATTTTGCAATTATTATTATCATTTCCAAATGATTTATTTGAAATACATGAATCTTACATTTATTTGCATTTTCAAAGTTTTATATGAAATATTTCAATTTTGCAAGCATTATTTTTATTTCCAAGTTTTTATTTGAAAGTTTTGAATCTTGTGTTTTTATTTACTGTTAAAATGATTTGTTTAAAATCATTACTATACTGATATTTCATTTGGGTGAAATCATTACAATATTGATATTATATTTAATAATTTATTTCTAATTTAAATATCTTGTTGAGTCAAATTTTATAACATTTAAGATAATATAGGCAAAAATACCATAGACTGTCTTCATTAAATTAAGTTCATCAGTTCAGTTTTTACAGAAAAATGGTCAAAATAGCTTTACGCAATATACTGTTAAATTTATTAATATTTTGTTAATACTGTTGATTATTAAGATTTTTATATACTATTTTCATAAATATAATTCTTTTTATGTTTTTAATATAAAATGATGAATGGGATTTCTGAATTAATGATTATATAATGTGAAGGTAAGGGAAACTTTAATATCACTTTTAATATGCTTTTAAATTTTAGTTTCTTACTTGACCATCACTGTAAGGTAAGGCTGTATGTCGAGGGCCCCGACATACTTCTGCATCTTACAGTGGGGGGAAAATTGTAATGATATTTTAACTCTAATTTTAATTTAATTAATTTTCAAGATTTTATCTTAACTTAGCCCATAGTAACTTTATTCTAAAATATTCTCTTATTTCGTGATCCAATTCCACTGTCTCAACTTAATTAATTCAAGAGAAGCTTTGTTGAATTGCAGAGTCAGCTAAAAGTCTAACTTTCCCACGCTCGGCGTGAAGGGGTAAAAATCTGTCCAGTAAGCACATTCTTTTTAAAAGATCCCTGTGTTTTCTTTACATGTGACTGACATGCGTCAGAAATCCCTATCAGAATCTTAATAATATATTAGCACTATGAAATAATATTTTCCCTATCCATATCTCATGTTATATAAGAGGAGGGATAATTTATTTCTCCCTCTTCCGCACTTCTGTTTTTGCAGCGCGCTGTGGCGGTCGCGCGATGTCCGCGCCTTCTTGCAAATAATCATGCTTGCCTCCCGGAGAGAATAAATCGAACTTTAAAAATTACAAGGTCTCTTCACTGCTGGTCGCACCTGTATTCTGCTTCACAACAAATAATGTTACATATATATATAAATAAAGTTTTCTAACTATAAAGAAGATATAGGAGATAGAGGGGTAGAATCTGTACCAAAAAATAAATTAGTAGTAAGCCAAAAACATTTTTATACTTATATAATAATTTAATATCAATATGTACATAATTTTTACATATGTACAAAACTGTTAATAGTTTAAAAGACTTAAATAGAGCCTTCATTTTTAAAATATATTCCTCTTCATAAATGACCTTCTTGAACAATAGAATTTTAATACATTTATATAAGAATTGCTTAAATTATTGGTTTCCACAATTAGTTTGTAAAATACTTATGTTTTAATAACATATATTCAAAAAATACAATTGCACTATCCATTTTTAAAATAATATGTTCATAACAAAAAAATTACCAGTTTGCTCATTTGCAGCTAAATTTTGTTCAAACTCTACCCGTAACATTTCATATTCCTTTCTAACTTGAGCCAAAGCATCTTCTAGCTGTATGACTTCTGTTCTCAGCTTCTTTTGCAGAGCTAGCTCTTCACTCTAAAATTAACAAAAAATGGAAAGTTTACTAAAAAACTGCTGAAAATAATTTTAAACAAAATACAAGAATTTACATACACAGAATTAGAATTACATTTCATTCTACCAGATCATTATCATATTTCTTTAAATAACTGAATAATAAAAAATTTAAATAGAAATATTTTATTCATTTCAAAATTTAAATTGAATTAATTGTAAAACATTAAATGTTTGATATTGAAAGAAAATCAACTGTATCTCTACACCAAAACAATACTATTTAGCATGCATAATAAACTATTAGTTTAGGAAACTAAGAATGTAAAATGCTGATAAAATAAAAAAATTTCCATTAATTTTATTTTTGATTATTTTAATGATGAGAAATAAATTTAATGGAATCACTTTGTTGAAATACTATTATTAAAAGAGCAATGCAAGGACTTCTAGAGTAAAGAAGCAAACAAAACATTTGTCAACAGAAATTAATTATCTGTTACTATATACATGCAAATATCTTTTTGAAATATAGCTTTATAAATTTATACAAATTACAAAAATATATAAAAATAATTTTTTAATTAAACTGAATTTGTATTTATAAATAAAATAAATTAATTAAAAAGTAATTATTTTATTAAATTTTAAATGAAAATTAGTCATCTTGATGAGCAGATATTCAACTTGCCTCTACACAAAATTTGGAATTCAGTTCTAAATAGTTAAATAATCAATTACTAGATATTCAATTGTTGGCTGTGTTTAAAAGTATAATTTTGAATTGTTCCAGTCTAATTTTTGAATTTAGACAGAATTCTGCCCTCCAATATTCCATATAGATGATTCAAATGGAACAGCTTTATTTTCAGCATAGCCATAGATTTTTAAAATTACTCTTGTTGAAACTAATAAAAAATAAAGTCAAGGTTAATAATCTGCTCCAATTATTCAATCATATTAAAAGTCCTATCACAAAAGCTATAAAATATTTCAAACCAAAAACTAAATTTCCAATGAAACCAAACAACATTTACCTAAAAAAAAAGAAACCAAGAACAAAGAAACAATATTAAATATATATAATGAAATAAGCATATTTTCAAAACTTAATTTAAGAAGAAATTAAAAGCTTATTTATTTTCTTGTGAAATGCCAAAAGCAGAATATTTAAATTGTAAATACTGGGAAAACAGAAGCAAAGTAAAAAAATAAATAAGGTTACAATTTAAAATAATTAGTGTAAATGCATTAAAAATTGTATTATTATGCAAGAGTAGTTTAAAGTTAAAATGAAGCAAAAAACAATTTAATACTAAAACTTCATTTACAGTTATTTAACAAATTAAAAGGTGCATGATTAAAATTTTGATGAAAATAAAAATGCATTGCAATAATGAATTGCATTGTTGCATAATTAATTAAACTATATTTTTTTAAATATCAAAATTATGCAAAAAAAATTGCACAATTAAATTAATACAATCAAAACAAATTTTCTTAAAATGATGAGAAAATTACTTTTGTGAGATAATACTTTGCAAATTCATTACAAAAAAATCTTGTTTAATTTTTAATTAAATAAAATTTTAAAGAAATTGCTCCAAGGACTACATTTTCAGCCATCAAAGCATATTTATTCCAAATTTGATAGCTCTTTATTTAAAGACTTATCAGGTAAGATGTCAATGCACATATAAAATTTGCTTTTACTATGCAAGAAACTTTCTACTTGCAAGTTAAAAATGTAACAATAATTGAATCACTTTCTGTTTATTTGATACATTATTAATTTAGTAGAACTATACAAATATAATTTTTAAAAGAAGGCAAATACATATATGAGGACAAATATACATCATTAGTCAATTTGGGTAAAATATTTAGTGATTAAATTTGAATTCCTTGCTTCAGTCAAAAGAATTTAAGTATTTTAATTACAACTTATTTAGTACCAAAGATAATGTGATCAAGACAGAATTTTTTCCTTTGTTGGAGAGAAACAAAACAAAATAGAATAAAACTAGTTAACAGCTCATGAAGCAAAAGGATTCAAAATTTCTTATTCAAAATAGCTCATGAAGCAAAAGGATTCAAAATTTCTTATTCAAAATAAGTGCAAATTTAGTGTTGATGAGAAAGGAAATATTTAATTGACATTAAAAACATAAATTATAATAATTATAAATTAGGTATATAATATTTTTCCAGAAATATTCTTAATTCATAACCAGGGGGGAAAAAAGTATTTATTACTTCAAAGCATTACACTTTACATTAAAACTAGTTTTATATTGCATTTCAACTAGGTTATTATTTTATTATTTTCAGCTTATGATTCATTCAAATTATGATAAAAAAATTGAATAATAAATAATTTGGGTGTAAAATATTTTAAGATACTTTGAATGTAGACAAATAATTTTTGCTAATAATTTTTTTTTAAATGCTCACACAAATATTAACTCTTCAAAATTTTGCAAACAATTTAATTAATAACTTAAAGGGGAAAAAATCAAAAACCTTTAGTATATAAAAAGGCTCTTTATAATAGGTTGAAATTCACAAGTAAGATATTTTAAAATAAAAATCAGTGTGCAAGTTAAATTTTAAAAGGTATCTTTGAATACTATTAGAATGAAAAGCAAAAATAATTGTAAATTACAGGAAAAAAAAATATTAAATATATTTAAAGATTAATTTATTTTTAATGGGCTACAATAGTAGAGCTGGAATCAATACATAACTATAAATAATATAACAATATAAAAGGAATCTTAATTAAATCATAACATTAATTAATGCAATATATCAATTAAATTACGAGTATATGTTAGATTAAAAGAATATTAAGAAATTAAGCGCACTTTTATTCTTCTCGTATAACTAATTCTCTATAATTCACATAACTGAACGCTTTCCCTAGTAATTTTAAAGTATCTCTTTAAGAAAACTACACAATCTAGATGAAATAAATTCTGTATATTACCTCCATTTGCTCAATTTGACGTAGATGTGTATTTTTGCTTGTAGCCATTAAATTGCGAGTTTCTTCTAACATTGTTTTCAGCTGCATGCTTTCGTTATACAATACAGAAAATTGAGATTGTAAACATTTATATTCTGTTGTTTCAACTACTACACTTTCAGGAAGGCATTGGAGCTAGAAATAAAATTAAATATTACACATTTAAAGACATATAATATAAATTTAAATTATTAAAATTTAATATTATAAAAAATATTGTAAAGTTTTTGCTAATAGTTTCACAATCATTTTCATACTTCATATTTATTTAAAAAGTATTATTAATATTGAGATATTATTATTTAAATGATAAAGAATTATGATTAATTATGGTACATTTGGTAATTCAGTAATAATAATTTAAAAGAACTGCAAAACATTATTATACTGGATACAAAAGAAAACAGATAATTTTTTTTAATGCAGTGGTTCTATAAAATTCCAATTCTATGAAAAATAAAATAATTTAAAATTATTAAATATTAACTTATATACCAACACCACCAGGAAGAAAATTGGAATATTTTATTTTAAAAAATAACAACATAAATATTTCAAAGTTTTCATTAAAATGGCCTTTATACTTCAGGTGTTGTGAGCAAAACTTCAAATAATTATAAAAACAAAAATGCTAGCAAGCATTCAAATAAATGCAATTTTTAAAACCATATCTATTTTTATGAAAAAAATTAATTTTCATGATAAAAGAGAAATGAGCAAATGAATTTTTAATAAAATATGTTTCTACATACAGTTATAATAAGTAAAAGCAACTTACGTCCATTTTAAGTTTTTCAACCAATTTTAAGGATTCTTTATGCTGAGTATTCAAAGTTTCCAGCTCCATCAAACGATTATTAGCTAGCTCTTTTTGTGCTTCTAGTTCTTTCTGTAAATCTTCCATCTATATTGAAAAAAATCTCACATTAATATTAATTACAGTAAGCACTTCAATTGCAGAAGTGCCACATATTTCTTATAGAAAGTAATGCAGAAAAAAAAATCTTTTTACAAAATATTTACATTTAATATTTAAACAACTGTTTTTCTTACCTTAGCTTGAGTTACTGTATTGACAGGTGGTTTGCCTTCACTATCAGTTAAATTATAAGCTTTCAATTTAGTAAGACATTCAGATAAATGCATATCAAGTTTTTCTTCTCGTTGTTTAGTTTTGGATAAATCATATTCTAAATCTTCTATATGGTTCCTTAATTCAGCATTTGCTATTTCTTGTGCAGCCAATTTATCATTCACTTCAGCAAACTGAGAATAAAAGATTACATTTTAATAAAGAGATAATTAAAGCACTTAATTTTCAAAATAACATATTTTATAAAATTAATTTGTTTTATTTTAAAATGATTATCTCCAGATAATAAAGAAACCCTATATACATTGTTTTGTTAAAAGGAATAATTGTAATGAATTGTAAAATTAAAATCACGCTTGTATTTGTTTCCATAACAACAAAATTATTGATTTTATTCGTAAGTTTTATTTGGGTCATTTTATGTTAACAAAATATTCATTAAAAGCGAAAGAAGCAACAAAAATACATCAAACATTTCATATAACTGAAAAACTTTCTGATTAAAACTGAAAACTTTCATATAGCTGACTCACAAAAGATAAGTAATTAAAAGTTAAGGCACATTGAGCATATGGAAAATAATGTATTCAATCACATAAAGCCAATTTAAGAGATATTAATTCTATAAAAATTAACTCCTCACAAATAACAATAATTTCTGTATATTTTTACCTTTAGATTCATTTGGTGATGCTTTTCATGTAGACCAGTGACTAATAAATGCAAGTTCTTATTTTCATTTTGTAATTCTACATTTGCTTGACGCACAGCATCATCCAGACTGGGTATCTCTTCTGAAATAGTTTGGTAATTGAATATTATTTGAAAGTACAAAGTACATAAGGTAATGATAAATGTTTAAAATTTCATGTTTAAAAAATATGCTTTATGATAAATAGCTTAAAATTCTAGGAAAAATAAGGAAATCTTCAAATAACAAGGCAGAAATATAAAATTTCATATATTTTCTTTAATAAGAATATTATCAAACTTTAATTCCTGTAATTCATTTCCCAAAATTCTGTCAACAATTCTTCTAAATATATTATTTAATCTGCATATATAATGTGCATCTGTAATGCTTGGAAGATTTAAAATTAAATCTAATTCTTTTGGGTCTACATTATTATTGCATAAAAATCCCATATTTTTAGAAAACTGAGTTTTTTTTTAAAATTAATATTTAAATTGTAAGATTTATCAGAGCTAAATAAACCTAAGCATGAATTAACAGCAAAGGTCAATGAAAAAAGATATGCAATTTTTACTATTTCAAATTTATGCTGATTTACTATATTTTCCCTTCACAGATCAAATCAAAGATTAACTAATAATATTTACTTTCAGCATTTTTTTTTCGTATTCAGCATTGCATTTTGTATTTTTCTGTTAGTGGATCACTATTTGTTTTAATCCTGTTTCATTGATTAGCTTTGATTTGAGTACTCTTGAATATCATTGATGGAGAAAATCTCATTGCAAGATAGCATAACTTCTAAAGTTATTATGTATTTAAATCTAAAGTTTACTGCAAATATTTTTTTAAAAATTTCCAAAGCACTCTGCCATTGTGTATGATATTTTGCATCATTTTTGTTTATTAATCTGTGACAATGAGATATTAACAGAAAAACAGCTTGTCTAGGCAGGCACATCTTTTTAGTTCAAAAAATAATTACTTAAACCAAAATATTCATCACACACAAATCTAAACCATATAAATATAGATAAAAAGGTAAAGAAAGAGCTTTGAAAAGCTTTAATTCTAAAGTGAAATAAGTAAGCAAATATGTAATGTTAACATGTAATAATAACATTTTTTTCTTCTAGTGACATTTTAAATCTCAATTCAATCAACTAATTTCATATTTCATTATTATACTACTCCATTTAAAAATTGATAGAGTCCTTTAAACACTAATACTTTAAATATTTTGTAATCTACTTTTTAAGATTTAGATATACAGAGAGAAGGTACAAGCAAACTAATTAAGATATTTATAATATAAATATAAAATAAAAACCTTCAGATGATGGATCTCCCTTAACAGCAAGCATAATTTTTTGGTTTCTCTGAACAATTCTATCGAAAGCTTGCAATACTTTAGCAACAGCTCTAGTTGACACCTGAACTCGTTGAGCTAATTTTTCTTCTAGCTCATCTCTGTCCCACTGCCCAAGCATTGCAAGAAATGATGTAGTTGCCTCATTTTCATCTATTAAAAAAATGCAAATTTAATGGAAAATTTTTTAAGGTACTATATAAAATCAGTGCTCAAATTAAGCTAATTTGTTTTATAGAAATATACTTAATTTTTTTTTGTAAGAACTAATATTGTTAAACTAAACTAATGCACATAATTTAACAATGACTAAATTCATTTTGAATGAGAAGTGCAAGAATGATTGTCGACAAGAGTCTACAGTAAATAACAGAATCATATAAATGTACAGCATATATAATGAAGCATTATGTGACACTGAACTCTTAATTATAATAACATCTTTCATAAACCACTATTGAATTATGAGATTACTATTCAAACTGAGGATCTGAAAACATACTTCTATTTTCATATTCATCTGAAGTTTCAGCATCAAACCTCTGCAGTAATATTCGAAGATCTTCATTAAGCTGAAAATAAAAATCAATGTATTAAAAAATGTTCCACAGATAAATAATATTAATAAAAAGACATTATAAATATTTATATGAAGTCACCTGATTCCAATATCTATTAACAACACACAATACAGCTTCATCACTAGTTTGGCGTTTCTCTAGCTGTTCTATTCGTTGCCTTAAATCTGCTTCCTGTCTTTGACGCTGTTCAAGTCGTTCAGCAAGCTTTTTATTTTGAAACTGAAGAACTTTCATATCCATCTCTTCCTATTCATAAAGAAAGTAAAACTGTCTATGAAGCTTATGCCAAGATGGAAAAAAAAAAATTATAAATAACAAACTGATTAAAAACCACAAATAATCCGACAGATATTCTTAGGTACATAAAATTTATCTAGCAGAGAATAAGTACAGCACATAAGTTCTTTCAATTTTTAAAAAAAGGAAGCGTTACTATTTATATATGAATCATATTTTTGTAACAATTATGCAAACAATATACAAATATATTATTTGTATTAATGATTGTATCATCTATATTGATTTTATTGTGCCTAATTTGCTTGTGATTAGTGTTCATATTTTTTCATTTTTAACAAATAACTTTTAATAAGCCAAATTAATCTTCATAAAATGATAAAAATACGTACAGAGATCTACATATTAAAAATGTTACTTTTCTGTAATTATAACAATTTAAGAAAAAAACAAATGTCAATTACAAAAAATCACTCGTTTCCTAACAGAGCAATCCAATGTTTTGTATCAAATTGCTTTTCCTTAGAAAATTTTGCTGCTGCACACAAATAGGAAAATAGAAAAAAAAAATTCTATAATAATGAGCGTATTTATATATTTCAGATACTATCTTTTGAAATGAAACCTATGGTTAGGTCATCAAAATTAAATTACTTAACATATACATTTAAACACTAAAAACCATTCATCTTACATTGATTGTTATAAATAAAATCCAAAGATCTCTCAACAGTGGTTTCCCCAAAGTTTTTTCACATATTCTCTAATAAAGGTGTTATTTTCCTTTCTCCCCAAATAAAAGTAGGGATCTTCTCTGTGAATGCCATACATGACATTAACTTCAGCTAATGTCATGCAAGGCAATGACTAATGTCACTTTCTTAATGTCAGGATAAACTATTGTAATTTCTTTGACAATAGTTAAGAAATATTAATCCTTGATATGAATTTAGAATTTTATTGAATATAACGTGTGATTCTTGGCAATTTTTTTCAGTGATTAAATCCTGCTATTTAGAAAGAGGTACATGAAAATTGAATCTGTATTTTAAATTTGTTGTTTCCAATTAACCAGAATAAATATCTGACACAAAATTATTTGCAATCACAAGATGGTGTATCAAATATCATACACTTGTTATTGTGTATTTATTGTATATTTACAAGCTTATGAAAGTAAATCCCTTGATGGTTTTGACTCCAAATTTCAAAGGTATCTATCTATCTATACTTCTGATGTTAAATCTGTGATCCAAATTTCATTTATCAAATTTGTTCAGTCTTTGAATCTAGCACTCTTCATTTTGTAATTATCATGTTAACTTATATTTGGACAGTCAGATAGACTTTCTCTGAATGGATTTCACTCCAAATTAAATATCTACAAATTTGGTGTAAAGATCACATGCAAAATTTAATCAGTGCAGCTCAAAACATTTTTGAGTTATCTTTTTCACAGACAGAGGCATAACATTGAAAATATGTTTTTCAAATTTGTAGAAGTCTAAAACATAGAGATTCATCAAAAACTTGTGTTACAATACTTTCGCTATACTTTGTATACAAGAAAGTAAAAATGAAAGAATATATAATTTGAAGATATGATTAACCTTGAAGCCTGAAATTGATATTTTGCTCTTTTGTTTATTTTTGAGGAGGGAAAAAATTATTTACTTGTGTAGAAACAGGGCCAATTCTGCAGGGTTCAAAATGAACTCGTTTATTAGAAGAATTTTTAGATGATCCATCATCTGGGGCAGGTCGTTTCGTTGCCATTTTAAAATACTGCAAGAAATATTTTAGTTTTATTTATTAATTTGCATTACATAAAAATAACATGCACATAAAACAGAAATTTTGAAAAAATAAAGTATATAGCATAAAATCTATACAATAAAAAAGTACACAAAGTTGCACACAAACTTATCCTTGTTTTTATTTGAAATATTTTTATGTTACCTCCCTCCCCTGGCCAACTTTCTAGTTTTGTTTTCCAGAAAGAAAATATTCTGAATAAAATTTTTCAACATGAGACTCATGGATAATTTTTAATTCAATCAACATTCATATAATTTTTAGATTGATAATAATATTACAATGAAAAAGAAAATATACTTTCCTTTCCATATATTATTCATTAATTAAATATATTTTAAAACCTTTAAAAGTAAATTTGAATAATATCTGAATTTGTATAAAAGAATAATGTTAGAAGAGAAACATGATCAGCACCATTTCAATATACAATGTGATATGTATAATCACAGAAACAAAAATTTTATAGTAACAGTAATATATTTACATTTTTAGGAAAAAAGGGAAATTCCTTGCCACTCCATTTTCCCCCCAAAAAAAGCACAAAGCAAGCATCCAACAACATTTTTATTAATGCTACTCATAAAATCAACTTATAGGAAAACAGAGGGTTCAGATAAAGATGATCAGAGCCTGGAATAATTTTATCTATACACTATCATACAAATTATATTTATGTAATTTGCTTAGTGTTCTTAGACAAATGGCAAGCACTTGTGCATACACACACACACACATTCTTAATTTCAAGTAAAATTATTTTACGTATTTTCTTTAAATATCTTATGTCAATTAATTAAATAACATGATACATGATGTTATTGCACATATCAACAAAATCTTTTGTTCTCATAAACAATTGCTCACCTGTTTATTTGAATGATATTTACAAACTTGTTCCATATATAAATGTATCCACACAAAATTCTTTAAATATCATTACTCTCTTTTACATTCATATTTTATTCAGATTCTAATAAAGAATTAAGAGAATTAATTTAAAATTATTTACCTTAAAACAAACAGTTAAATTAAAAATTTAATTATTTCCATGTTTATTAATTAAAGGATGGAAATATATAAGCAATAAAAGTTCAATTTGAAAACAAAATACATAAGAATCCAATTTAATATTTTCATGAAAATAAAAAATCTTTTACTACTACGGAATGATAATTCATAAAAATATAATGTATTTAAAATTCCTGCAAATTAAATATTGCACTAACTCTTCACAAGCACAATCTTACGAGGATACTTAGTTTCAGAAGTAGAAAATGAATATGTGTGCTTATGTTAAAATAATGAAAATAAATCTACAAAAAAGCTGTAAGATATTATATTTTTCCAAGAGTAATCAACAAAATAGAAAATTTATACAAAATTTCTATAAAAATGATGAAAAATTTTAAAAGCGTATTTAGAAACCTTATAATAAACTTTGTATAAATAAAAGAAAAAAGTTACACTAATAGTTCTGACACTTCATTAAGGATTAAAATGAGTGGCAGCTTTAGGTACTTTACAGATACCTAGGCAGTGCACACACATGACAAGGTTCTCCCTTTTCATAAACTAACCAATTTAATTTTATATTTCAATATATTCTTAATTTAACAGACCAATAATTTATTTCAGGTTAATTTTTTCCAGGAACTTATTCAAAATACATATTTTATTTATTTTCAATATAATATTAAAAAAATGGCTTAAATAATAAATTTCTTGAAAAATTAACCATAAATATTAGATAATTTCTTTAGACATAAATAAAAGGATCTAATTATTATAATATATATTATAAATAACAATTCTTACATAATAAAATCATAAATTTCAAACAAATATTAAAAAGTTATTTTATCAAGATAAATCAATTTTATCAAATAAGAAGAATATAACTTAATAATTTAAACTAGTTTATATTGCAATTTTCCTAAATAAGTTATATAGTTCAATCTTGCATTTAGAGCAGCAAAGTCTCTAAAGACATCAGTGAATTCAAGTTCAGAGTTAGAAACAAAGCATGCTATACTTGAAAGTCTATCTTCTACTGAAGAATATCTCAGGTAATTTTTTATTATAGACATTAAAAAATCTTTCTCTAGATACATTAGAAATCCTCATGCAAAGCAATATTCTTAAAACAATTTCTAAGTTAAGAAAACAAAAACATTTTTTTTTTTTTTTTCAAGATTTAAGCAGGGACATTATGAATTTTTACGTCGCAGTTCAAATGTGTACATATTATTTGAAGACGTTCTTTTCTTAAATTTGATCATCTTTCATGTTTAATAACTTTTTTTCATAATGATAACTTATTTAAAATTCTCATCAAATTTGGAATAAAATAGTGAACGACTATCTAGATCTGTAATCAATTTACCAATAATACATAGGAATGATCTTATCCTCATGCTTTCTTTTCCATTTACAGTTGAACCTCATTTAGCAAGCATAATTTTTTCATGAATCTTACTATAATGCAAAACACTGTTAGGTTAAACAATTTTTTCAGTAGAAATCCATGCAAAATAAGACAATGCGCCCAACTTCAAAAAATACTCAAACAAATTTATAATAAATAATTTATTATTCATAATGAATGCTTTTTCATAAGAAAATTGTAAAGTACATTTGTCTTAGTACGCATTATGATTTGGTGATAATGAAACAAAGTATTATCAGGGTGATACTTCTCACCATATAATGCAATAATTTCCCACGCTTTGAGCATTTCTCTTATTTTACTAAAAAGTTGTGGCTTGGTTGCATGTGTCATTTATTTGATTCCTAACTAGATCTCTTTAGCAACATTTTGCTATGACAGTTCCCTAAGCTGTTTGGTAGTTCTTTATCCAGCTTATTGATGTCTTTACTAGGAGCTCTAGCCCCATTATCTTGGTCAGAAACAAAATCTTGTTAATTAAGGCATCACAGGCATTGGCTTAAATCCCAGAGTCACATTTGACAATGCTATCCAGCCAAAAAATTTTCCAAGTTAACACACATAGATATAAGCCAACCAAGCATGTGATGTCGCATGTGTCTCTTTGCCGCTCTTTCTGTGAAATATTACTTGTTAAGTGATTCACCTTTTCACATTCTGTTTTGCTCGATAAGTAATATTTGACCATAGTTCATCAAAAAAGAAATAATATTTTCTTGTTAGTTAAAAAAAGTTTTCCTTGATGTTTACTTTTAATATTACAATCAAATTCAAAATAATCAGCTTTAGAGACAATTGTCACCTTTTCATGCTTAAGTATCAAATAAATCTTTTTCGATATTTTAAATAATTTATAAAGTCCTTGTACAATAGACATACAACACTCAAATCTACTATGAAAATTTACCTGGTCAAATTTGTTTTATAAAATCTTGTAAAATTCCAAACCAAAAAGAGAGTAAAATTGCATTTTTCTAATTTATGAAACTATTGGCAGAGTCTATTTGTTTTCATCTTTATTTCTGACTTCTATGTTACATTAACTACAATCTGTTGCAATGCATTATAATAGTCCCAATAAAAAGTAATCTAGGCTCTTACAACATGTCAATTTACAAACTATCTTGTCGCATTAGAAAACTCCAGTTTTTATTTCACTTTCTTAAATTGTAGTTTCTTTTTTATGATTTACTATATAGAAGTTAATGTTCTCAGAAAATTAATCAGTTTTTGAAACTAATCAGTAATGTGTTTTGAACAAATTTAGTATATTAATAGAACAAGGGACGCATTCTACCAGCATATTCTTATTTTTAAATCAAAAACTGAAGCCCTATATATTTCTATGACATACTATTATTATAGAGATTGGTTTTTGTTTTCAACTGAAAACTATCTCAAAAGTTAAATTTCCCAACCTAATGCATAGTTATTCAATTTCATGAATTTAAAAAATCTTTCTATAGGATCATTAAGTAAATTGTATAGAATAATAAAGGTTAATTTATATGAATAAGTAATGTCTGATGGAATCAATAATTCTGAAATAATATTTACTATGTTTTAGTACCTCTTATATTATTTATCACTTTTTTATACATTAGCTCTATGTATATTCACCAAATTTTGATCCCGATAAACAACTGCTTTTGACCCAAATTTGTATTGATAAGATTTCATAATGTAATTTGGGGGGGGGACCTCATATTTTGAAATTAAATCTAAAATTCTTTTTTAAAAAAAAGTTTATGTTTTCCTTTGCTGCAAAATGCTAAAACACTTAATGCCAAGAGATGTTATTAGACACACTTCAAAACATTGTACCAGCATTCAATTTCTCTCTATATTCCGTATTTTCCTTTGAGTGTGTTCCACAATTCTTCTGTTGTTTTCTAATTGTTAAAGTCATCAGAAAAAGAATGTCTTTTTATACAAAATAATTTACATGGTATACAGAAAGTACATCTTTTTGTGTTTGAGTTATTCAACTCTCCATTAAAAAAATGTTTTTTTTGAAAAAATATATGTTAATTTGCAAATCTAGAGTAATTAAACTAAACAAGTTTAAACTGTAAAAAGTCACAGTTTTTGTTTTTCATTTCTTTTAAATACTATAAATCTATTATAGTATTCAGTAGACTCTAATTCCATGATCTGCAAACTTTGATTGGCTTAATATTAGATTCCTTTCAGGATTTATTAATTTTTAACTCGCTTTAGACTCAGAATGGATTCTAACTCCTTGTTGATTTTAGACATTATTTCAAATTCTATTTTATTCCATTAGTGTATCCACTTTATATTTACCTATAGCATAGCTTGTATTAAAGTTGATGATGACTGTGCATAACAAGTTCAATGTTGATCTTTAATTCTATCAGCAGAAGCTCTCATATGAAATTGGCAGACACTAAGTTCCTTTCTCCTATCTTTTGCCTTTTTCTTTTCTAATTTTCTTTTTGTGCACCCACAAACATTGCATAAATTATTTTCTATTTCATTTTTTTCTTATTATCTATCACTTAACAAAATTAAAAATATCTCACATGATTTAATAGAAGGAAACTATTAAAAAACATACATTTATTTTAAATATAACTAAAGCAATTGCACCATCTATTAACCATGACAACAACAAACAAGTGTTAGAGAGTAATTAGTATTATGATTCTGAATTTCACTGCATTGAACTTCAGCAAATTCATGATGCCTTCTGCATTGACTTAAAGCATCTAGGCTGATTCATAAATAGAACTTTTGTCATTTATACAAGAGACATCTAATACTTCTGACAATTTATATTTATAATTATTTTAATAACTAAGTAGATTTAATGAAACAGATTGCAACTCAAACCATTATATCTGGCAAAGAGTTAAGATAATTCTATAATTCTAACAATTAGTATTTTTTTTTCATGAATTTATTTATTTGTCAAATAAGTTAATAAGATTTCATTAAATGACTTGCCAGCAGTCACTGTTCAGCTATGTGGCCCTAAGCATTTGCCAGGTCCAGAGATGATCCACCAGAAATCCATCACTGGTTGAAACTGAACTACACAAGCATATTTTGAAAACAATAGGCACAATTTGATATAAATATAATTAAATAAAGAAACAAAACTGACAAAAGAATGCTACATGACGATAAAATTTTTACAAGAAGCAGTTACAACTGTACTTCATGTAAAAGACTGAGCATTTTGAATAAACAAGAATTAAATTCTGAATCAAACCTTTAAAAAAACATTGTGTTTGAGAAGATTTGTGAATTTAATAAGGAAAATCCCAAACTACTAAATAAGTATTCTTTAAACAAACAGCAATTTATTCACATTGCAGATAACACAATAACTAGTATGAATCCTATCAAATCAAGTGACAGATGCTATATATGACCATGCAATCATTTTAAATTAATCATTTATTATTTTTGTCAGCTACATTTCACCAATACATTTTCCCAATTTACATATGAGAAACATTTATCTTAATTTTAACATTTCACAAAGGACATATAAAATTAGTTATAGATTTTAAGTTTTTTATGTAAAAATACATTTCTAAAACTGTATTTTTCAATAGTTTTTCATTAAAATAAAATCTTTTTATTTTTATTTTGTTATTATTAATACAGTTATCATTCATACTGCTTATATAATAAAAAAATTAATTATAATATTTATTTTGCTTTATAAGGTACAAATTCATATTATTGTCAATAAATTCTTAGTATTTCATATGAAAGAAAAGTATTACTTTCTAAAGGTATTAAGAAATATTTTTTAGAAAAAATTATTATACTTCATGTTTAACTAATACAATATTTTTCAATATTCTTTAAAATTCTTATCTAAAATTTTTCAGAATGTCATAATATTTAACAGGAAAACTATAAGAATTGCAGTTCTAAATTTACTATTTGTGCTAACAATCAATAGTTATTTATAGATTTGTGCTGTTTCAATCATAGATGAAAAAGCATGAATTACATTTTACACCTTTTTTATCAAGTGAAAAAATATACAGATGCAGCAATATAATGTCTTAGTAACATTATAAAATCTACTGGCATATTAATTAGAATGATTTTAAGTACTTCTCGTTTAGCATAAGGTTTTTATAACAAAGTATGTTATAAAATTATTTAATATCAATATTATAAAATCAATTAAAATGTTAATAGCAGCACATACACAAAAGCATAATTAGGTGCTTATCAAATAATATCAAATGCAAAGGATTTTATAGCCATGACAATTCAAATTAAGTCTTATAGGAAAACTAAATGATTAATTATAACTTCACGTTAAAAATTTTATGATGTGATTGATTATTTGAAAGTAATAGATGCACAACAATGAACCCTTAGCATCAGTTTTAAGAGTCATCATTTTGACACAACAATAGAATTAATTAATTTAAGTTAAAATGGCATAAGCACATTATTGCCATACTATAGATGAGAGAGGAGAGAAATAATACCATATCTAAGGTATTATCTATAATTCTAAACCATTAACAACTGAAAGGAGGAGAAAAAAACTATATTCTGTCGTGGGGGTTACCATGTTTTACCAAGTTGTTACTTAATTAAGTCATTTTTATATCCTTCAAATGCACATACTATATGCCTCATAAATGGCGAAACTGCTTTTAATTTTTTATGCACTATCAGCTCTCAAGAGCAACAAGATAAGTTGGATAAAAATATTACAAGTCAATAAAATTAAGGATATATATCTACCTACTCACCTAGAGACTTTTTTTTTATTTGTTTGATAATAAACTTGTTAATTTGTAGTATCAACTTTAAAAATTAAACCAAAACAATAATTTAAAAGAATTAAATCTCATTAAAAGATTATTTCTCAATTAGAGAAAAAAAATATGGCAGGCTTTCTTCTTGGGCTTCAATTTAAGTAAACAAAAATAACGCCACTCCAACAAATTTAAAAGGTTTCATAAGAATCATTCATCATTTATTTTTCATTAATTTCGAATTAAAATCAAACTTGTAAACAGAAATACTGCAACATTAATTTAATACTCAGTACAACAGCTTGTACTTTCATGCTTAAACTGTCAAAACAACACTAAATGAAGAAAGTCGTTACAAGTATAACCCAAAGCACATGGGAAATTTAATGTTAATAAAGAAAAAACACAAGAGATGCAAATATCCCACAAAATATAACATATAAACATTTAAAAAATACTTTCGTTCACACAAATAATTCATTATCCTAAAAGCATCGAAATTAAATAACAAATATAATATATTACCAAATAAATGAAAGTCACTTTACAACAAAAAAATTTTGTTTCAATCCTTAAAGAAAAGGTTTATTAACTTCAAATAAAGTTCGGTAAAAGAAAAATAGAATTATATCCATTTTATTTTAAATTTTTATAATCATTACTGTCGTCAACAACTCGGAACAAACAGCGAAGATACACCTGCATTGCCAACTCTTCTTAATAAAATCGAAACTTTGCGGCTGAAATTTTATAAAAAATTGACGTTATAAATTTTGGCATATACGGAATTATGATCTAAAAGATGCTTATTTGGTTAGTATACCATAATAAAGTCTTTTTAAATCAATAGTTTTTGTGGAGAATTCAAAGGAAAGGGAAATCGATATGTGAATTATAAAATCAAATGAATTTTTTAGATATAGGATGATGGTCCTTCGATATTTTACTGAGTCGTTTTAATTTGTCTTTCATTAGCAGATAAATTATCAGTGTCACAAGAAATGAGAAAGCTTAATATTTGAAAAAAATTTATTTACAATAATTTTGTTTTCATTGCCTATCGCATGCTTTTATTTTTATTTATTTATTTTATACCGGTTTAAAATGGATTTTGCATTTTAGGGGATAAAAGCTTTTACTATTTCCCTTTTCTGTTTCCATTCAAGTTAATGCATTTTGGTACATATGTTAATTACTTTAAAATAATTAAAGTTTTCTGTTTTATCTAACAACTTTAATCTGTTTTATTTCAAGTTCGAAATGTGCTTTTGGACATAATTATATCATTGGAGAAAGCTAGGTAAATAATTATGTTATGTTTTTATATCTAAACGACTAGTACCAAATATTTGCATCTGTTTTACCGTTTTAGATATTTGAGATAACTTGTACAATAATTGAATTTTCATTCCTGATCCATTTATTAATTAATAGTTTTAAAGTCTGCTTTGGGGATTTTTATTGGGGTAGTTTAATTCTGTAGTCTTGAGACTTGATTTTTGAAAATAAAATTTGTTACTGCAAATAAAAAAAAAATTAAAAATTACCTTTTTTTTTTTAGTTTTTCCGTTTTGATCGTAAAAACATATCTTTGATTTATAAAAAAGTAAATATTTTGTTTGAAATTAAAAAAAAATACTGACATTTGTTCAGAAATGGATTTGAATAGATGAAAGAAATACTGGATTTCTTCATCAGAGAAAATTTCTTTGATTGAAAAGGTTGATACGCATGATAGCTTCAACTAAGTATGCAGAAAGAATGACCATTATATTAGAAGTTCTAAGAAAAGGTAGTTTAGTATGCCAGATGTTTTGAATTTGTCTTATTTATGAGTGAAAGGACTATGAGTAAATGGATTTTAGATGAATTTAACATCTCTCTGTATGGGATGTGTTTGATCTGAAAATTGACTAGCAGTTTATCCCTCTTGAAAATCCTATGGTCTCCAAAAATTCTTTCTAAATAAGTCATAAATCTTTTGGCATAGGAAATCTTAAGAAACAACATCAGTGGAATTGAGTTCATTTGAATCCCAATTTAGCATAATTGAAAACAAGTTTGCTGATAAGCCTGCCTGGTGAGTAACAAGCACATATGTTACTTAAATGGATATCACCTAATGATCTTATTCATTATCTTAAATATATGTGTATATATACAATATGGACCAGATACTATGAAAATTTTATACAGCTTAAAAGTATCTAAACTCATAATCATTTTCTACCCTACATTAGAAAAATGGTTATCATTCTGATTCTATTTCGAACTAAAAACTTCCCAAATCAAAACTAAGTTTTTTCATTATATTCGTTGTTGCCATGCAAACAAGATAAAAATCAGGAACATAATATTTTTTAGTAGTTTAAATATAAAAAAATACAGAGTCATTTTAAAAACAAAAGAATTTGAATGCATTCCACCCTCTTTTATATAGGTTTTTGATTCCTCAGTCTAAAATGCAAAAGAAATTAATCATTCTATTTTATCCAAAAGTAAAAATCTCTTGGAAATATAGCAGTGGATAATTTGAGATAAAGCAAATAAAGTAAGTCCAAATCTCAAAAAGCTTCAAAATAAATAAAGTCTAAATTACTACCACAGGGCCAGTGGATTTCTAATACTAAATGTGTGTGAACCTAGAACATATTAAATTCTTCTCAAAATAATCCTTGCATTAGTTCAAAATGAAATCTCTTAATAGAAACCAGAATATATAAAGATAATAATATGGTTTCTCATTTAAATGATCTCTGTATTAAAATAATCTGTATGTGGAATTAATTTGAGAGAATTTGATATTTTTAGATTTTATAAATTTTTCTTTCCTTATATATGTCTATATTCAGATACCAGATGCTGTAGAGTCTAATTATTATACACTGCTTTATGTACTTGTATTTTTAAAACATATTTATTGATTTCAGAAAATATATTAAGAAATGATTTAAAGAAGTACTATATAATTGTATTGACTATTTAAGAAGCTTAAATTTGTAATTTTGATTTGTTTCTCTTTTTATTAGAACATTTTATAAATATGGCAAAAACAGTTTTAGTTTCATCTGCAAAATGTTTTGAAGGCTTGCAGAAAGTTTATCGTCATATTAGTAACAAATTAAAATGCGAGATGAATTTTTCATTGTATCTGCCTCCACAAGCTACAAAAAGGAAATGTCCAGTTCTTTATTTTTTATCAGGTACTTTTCTTAAACATATTTAAGTAAGTTATCATTTCAGAATCAAATGCTTTCTTTAATACTATTTATTAAAGAAAGCATTCATTATTCTATAGTGTTGATGCAATCTAAATTCCCTGTTATTTTCCCTCCCAATATTTTTCTTTTTAAAAAGTCAGGAAGAAAGATATTGCAAAAATAAATTGAATTATATTTGTTTGCAATTTTTTTATTTTGTATACTTGAAATTTTTTTCAAGTAGGATGTTTGTTGAAAGCCCAAAAAACAATTTTTTTCTGAGATGTAAAATGAAATTAAAGTATCTAATGTAAATGTATGGAAATTAATTAAAATCACCTTTTTTACACATTTTAAATTATTGTCAAGATAAAAATGTCTGTATTATTAGAAAATAATTAAAAATTTCTAAAATTGCTTAGTTATATTTTAAAAAAAAATTCTTTTTATTAAAATTTTCTTATATATAATAAAATAAGTAAGAAACATGTTTTTTAATATTCATTAAATTTCCATGCTCTAAAAGAAGTACAAGTTAATATTTATTATTATAGAAAGGGAAGAATTTCTTTTCTTGTAATATTCTACTAAAAATGAAAAAGAAAGGACTAATGTAGGCACTCTGGGATTATCCTATTGACCTGTCAACACTCACAAAAATGCACTTATCCTCGCAAAATACGCCAAATGATTGGCGATTTTCGAATACGTGCAGAAGCTACCGTTTGACAATAATATTGGGTTTGGCAAAAATGGTCAATGGGATAATCCCAAAGTACTAGAAAATATTATATTTAAGGAATAAATATAATAATATTTATATTAAAGAAATACATATATTTATATTTAAGGAATAAATATAATATATTCCTTTAAATATAAATATATTCCTTATTAAGTAATTTTCTTTATTATATTTAAACAAGGAAAATCCACAAATTTTTTTTGAGGATGGGGGATGATAATTTTAATTGTAATTTCAAATATTTGATTATCACATTTTATGTTGAATAGCATTAAAAATATTTTAGTTCCAAAATCATAAATTGAAGTATTTAAAAATTTTGAATATCAGTCGATTTTAAGAGATTGTTTATAACTCTTTAAGGAATCATTTTAAGAATATTTTGAATATACCCTCCACCTAATTAAAGAAATTTCTAAGTGAGTATTCAATATTAAGTCATTGAATTTATAAATAATATATACTAATTTCCTTATTTTATTTCAATTGTATTTTTTACTTATTGCATTCACATTAAAATGATTACAATAAAAGGTAGCTAAATGTTTAATAAATTTGTTCTGAAATTTGATGCTAATGTAAAACCATATGCTCAAATTAATTTTTCTTGTGCATTGTGTTTTCTATTTAGGTTCATTTGCACCATCAAACTTTTTCTTGACTAATTTCATACAAATCAATAATTTTGGTATAAGACCATACACCAAATTTTGTTCATTCTTAGTTTTAGCTTGATTCTATATACCACATAATATACCATATATATTTGTCTTTCTTATACATCAGTACATTTTCTTATCACTATTATTTTTAGCCTCAAACATTTTTATAAGATTTATTTTTTATTTATTTTACTCTCATTTTGTTGGAGGTATTTAAAAGAATTAATTTAATAAACTTTTTCAAATTGTTTTCAAAATAATGTTTGTTTCATATTTTGGATTGTGCTGGTTTTTGCTCCAGCATTGTTTAATTGTAATGCAACCACATTTCTTGAATGATTTTAACTTTTTTAAATATTATTTTGTACTCTTTTCATGTCTAGTAGTTTTTTTGTTGTAGTATAAAATAGTTTCTTTTCTTAATAAACTATGAATAAGAAAATTAATTAGTTTTGACTATGCAAAAGAATAAATTTAAGTTTTCCTTGCTTGTTATTGTATTGATGTTTTGTAAAAGTGTCCAAAGAAAAGGCTCTTTAATATCAGAATTTTAAAGGGCAAGAAATATTTGAGTATTTTTCATTGAGCTAGTCAATGGAGTCTATCTAGGTAATTAAAAAGAGCAACATAATAAAAAAGGATTAAAAAATAAATAAAATCTTCCATTTCATATACAATCCTAAAAATCTTCAGCATCTTAATATAATGTTATAACTTCCCCCTAAGAAAAACTTGCAGAAGAAATTGTTCCCTAATGAATAGAATTAGGGCATTTTATAATCATTTTCTTCATAAATATATGTGTCTGTGTAAAACTTTTTTTTAAATAAAGGAAGTAACAGCATAAAGAAACTGAACAATATCTTTTATTCTTTGAATAAAGTTTGGATTTAAATAATTAATAGTTATATCTTCAGAATGCATATAAATTGAAATCATTATATGTATATATTTATATTTGTGAGGAAAATAATTACTATAATATGTATGCCATTAATCACATTTGAAATAATGGCAACAAGGCTTTATTAACACATTAGAACTTTCATTAATGGACTATGAACATTCTGTTAACTGGTTGCTATTCTTTTTTTACATTCAGCATTTTTATCAGAAGTCTTGAATTAATGGTTAATGACGATAGCCATTTCTTTGCATAAAATTGATACAGTATAAAAGTTAAATCCTATTTTAATGACTCTTACTTGTTATTTCAAATGATTCTGTAGAAATAACAATGGGAGAAAATAAATTTCCAAAATAATCTAATTGAGGCACAAATTAAATGCTATACTTGAGAAATGAATAAAACAATTCCTGGTTTCCGGTAGTTTTGTTTTTACCCTTCTTGATTAAAAAAGGATTTGGAAGAAGAAAAAAAATTGAATTTTTAAATTTTTGTTTAAATTTCAGAATTTTTTTAAAAATGCAAGTAATTTTCCATATAGTATTCTGAATTCTTATTGCAGGCATGTCTTGTAATGAAAGAACTTTTATTGAGAAATCTGGATTCCAGCGTTATGCTGCAAAGCATGGTATCATTGTGGTTGGTCCAGATACTAGTCCTCGTATGTATAATATTTTATTTGACAGTGATATCTTTAATTTGTATGAATATGTCTAATTATAGTTTGATTTCTTTCCTTATTGCATTTTTTATTTGCATAATTTTTCCCACTGTTAAAAAAAAAGGATTTCCTTCTGCTATACCAAATTATGCTTTATATTTGTTGGAAATTTAATTCATCATGTAATTATCATGGCCAATGTATTTTTTCCTCCTTTCAGTATAGTTTAATATGGAGATTAAGTATGGTCTTTCCATCTACATATTTAAGACTAAATTGTAGTACTTCAACAGGATCTAACTGAATCATCTGTAAAACAGGAAAAATGCACAGAATTTTGAAATTTTTCTGAAAAATCGGAAAAGTATAAGGAGGTTTAAATTTATTTATTCCCCCCCCCCAAAAAAATGTCAATTTCTTTAAACATTGCAAGAATAAAAGTCTTCATAGCTCTAAAAACCCAAAAACAATCTCTCGCAACTGTTAAATTATGCAACCTCGTCCCTTTTCTACTCGCTCCCCTTTTCTTCTGCATAGACTAGAACAATTTCCAAGATACAAAAAAACAATGATATTGGAATAGCTATTTGACAGTAGTGTTATTGGTATAGCTATTTGAATATTTGTAGAGCTACTTAACTGAAAAAAGAGACTTTTTAGCAGATTGCATTATATTTGTAAAAAATACAAAAAAAAAAAATTCAATTCATGGCCAAAATTTTACTGTTTTATAAGCTGCATTTTGTTTAAACCTGTTCCCTTAAAAGTAATACAGTATTATGTGAAAAATGAATGGTTAATTTGCTTCAGTTCCTTTATTCCAATTTCTTCTGCATGTATACAACATGAATTTATCCAGTTTGCAATTTTACTGAAAAAATTTAAAAGTGAATTCAAAGAATGGCCTGATTAAATGATTTCTATTATAATATTTTGAGGTTCAAAAATTTTTCTGATTTGGAGGGAAAAAATAATAAATTGACACAAGACAATGCAGTATGGGGTGTGGATTTAGTATCAATAAAAATATGTTTGTTTAAGTAGCCTAAGAACTGTACATGATTGCATAAACTTTTATGGATATATCTTAAATATTCTCATCTCAAGAGAGTTGCTTCAATATGAAAATTTAAAGCATGTGAGGCATTATGAATTTTTAGAAAAAAAAGGGTATCCAGCAAACACAAAGTAAATTGTTGCAAAAGAAAGGAAAGCACATAAATAAATGAAAAATTCTGTAGAAATGGATGTTCAAATATATGATTGGTTAAAAAAATAAATTTTCCTCTGTATTTTTATTTTTGTTGTCATTAAATGGTTGGTATAATGATACCAAGACTTTTATATTGTTTTATTTTATTTGTGTCCTTAATTTGGATGATTTTAAATTAGGTAGCATGTGGTTAGTGTTCAATATCTTTTTTCCTTTAACCTGTGAATTTTGTCTTTTTGAAATTCTAGACAATACATAAAGAGATTTTTTTTTCTGTCTGTAAATATAGGAATTCATGTAATATACTATTATTTTAGATAATATTTAATTGTTCCTTACTTTTTGATCCTTTTTCCTCTGATAAAATTAGGAGGCATTGCTATTCTACATTGGCTTCCGCAAGTTAAGGTATAACTTGGTTTGTTTGTTTGGTTTTATACTTACGAGTCTTAAGTATTGTGACACAATACTGGTCTGCATGCAAAATGTCCAGTTGTCTGTCTTCCCTTACAGCCAGGACACAGAGCTGCCCATCTGCAATGTGCAAGAGAACACGTCTCCTGGGCCAGTTAGCAATGGTCTTTTGTATTATTCACAGGCAATTCCAGAATCACACAGTAGAGTGATTATCAGATAATCTGGATGGAACAATGTTCCAGTTGCAATCAATCAGACAATTTTGAAAGCTACAGTTACAGAGATGGTGGAAGGATGTTGGGGAGAAATCTCTTTCTGTGGATATGTTAACCTACATGGATTCCAAGGAGGAACATTGAATATGTGAAATATCGAGATGAGATCTTTGATTCATATGTTTGCTGATACGCTACTGCTATTGGTAATGATTTTCTTCTGATTGATGCCAATGTGCAATCCTGCTAAATTGGTTTATTGAGGACTATCTTGATTGCCATGGTAGGCAGTGACTGAATTGGCTAGCTTTTTCCCCAGACCTGAATCTTATAGAGCATCTTTGGACTCTTTGAAAGTAAGGTTGCTGCTATATGTCCTCCTCTATTGTCATTAGATAAGCTGGAACAAGGATTACTCTGTGTCTGGTCTTTGCTTCCCATTTTGGTGTCCAGCAACTTAATTTTTAGCACACTCCTTATTAGAATCCATTTTTGTAATGTTTCCACGGCATTTTTCTACATAAAGCAGTTCTCTAGGAATCTCCAAGAATCTAGTGCATTTTTTGTTGTTGTAAATCATGTTCAAGTTGAACTTTAGAAAATTAAAACATTACATTCGTTAAAGATCTGTTTAGTGCACATATCTTCCAAATTTCTTGTTTGTATGTTCATTTATTTGAAAATTAGTTATATTCGAACTTTAGGAAACCAATGTATTATAACCTAAACATGAGTGCCAGGGTGCACATTTCATCTTAAACACTGAGAATTTTTTTCCCAGATCTGTTAGGTAACCCTATTCAAAATGTAATGATTTTCTTATCATAATTAAATCCTCTTTTTCTTCGGAAATATATTGCTGAATGTTTATTTTCACTTAATAGTTCAAATTTCCTGAAAAATGAATTCAATGTATAGTTTAATTTACATTAATAAATTCATATTGTAAATTTTTCATCATTTCTTACTAAAAGCACTATGCATAGTTAGTTTTCCAAAGTTAAATTGATTTAAAAAGATGAAAGAATGAATATTAAAAAAAATTACAAATAACAATGGTTTTCAAAATTGTTAAAATTCCTCTCTTTTTGCTGTATCTTTATTTTTGATACTTTTTTTAAATCTTTTTATGAAGCTGAAATATTTTTTTGCACTCTAATATTCCTGTTTTGGAGCAACACTCACCATATGAAATCTGTAATTAAATTTAAAGTAATTTCTTACTCAAATATGCAAAAAAAAATCATAAAGCAGAACTTCAGTAGCAAGCATAAAATTTTCAGCACCCCCCCCCCCACACACACACACGCTAAAAGACTTCTAAACTTCCAAGATTTTATTGGTAAAAATTGATGTAACAATTTTTTCCTCCCCCTCCCCCTTTTTTTCTTGTGTGAATGAAATCATTTGTTGTGTATCGTCTACAGTAGGCATTTAATATTTTCATGCAGAAATATTTGTTGGATATATTAAAATGTTATTGGGTACAAAAAATGATTTTTCTAAAAAAAATTCAAGTTATTTGAAAAAAGTTTGAATTATACAGATTTTCAATATATGGGTTTTTGTTGTGATAAATAATTTAAACTGGGTGAGAAAATATTTTGCAGAATTTACTTTTAGAATGTAGCTAAGCCTTAATAATTCGAACTAATTGGGACTAATTTCTGTTCGCATTCTAAAAAATTCAGATTATCTGAGAAATCCAATGAAATACATATGATTTTACTTATTGTCTAGTCCAATTAAGTTGAATGAATGTTCTACTAAATTTGGATGCTTTTTGTATTGAAACTTGCCATTGTTAAATTGTTTTGAAGTGTATTTTGTGTGAATAATTGAACTGTTGTTGAAGTATGTATCATTGTTTATATGCAACAATACTTCCATGATTAAGATAAAGAGAAAAGTGGAGGACATTTTGACATAACTTATATCACAAACAGATGCTGCTAGTGCTCTTGAACTCGTGCTATGCTGTATAAAACTATATATTGCTACTATCATGATTGGCATGATTTTTATGCAGTCCTTGTATAACAATGCAAGTATTTTTAATCCTTTAATGAAAAGAGAAAAGCCATTTTGTTGCTACTAAATAAGGTTCTTTATTTATTCTTAAATAATACTGATTCAAATGTTTCTTTTAAATTAGGACTAAATGCTAACTTTGTTTCTGATTCATAATTCTTGTTTTTTCTTCAGATGTAAATTTTAAAAGATGTTTAGATTTCTGAGGGTTGGATTACTGAAATTTTTTGCTATATTGATCTTGTCAACATCACAGATGTTAATAAGCCTGTAATATAGAAATTAAGCACAATTTTTAAAGTCTTTTATCAAGCATTAGCAAATATTAAAATTTTAATACATTTATTTCTTAATACAATGAGTTATTATAAATGATTTTGTTATTTTAATTGACAAATTGCCTTTTTGAACAGTTACAGATGAATATTTTTATTTTCATACCACGTCACATATCTGTTGGTTGAGGATATAAATGTAATATATATATATATAGAGAGAGAGAGAGAGAGATTGTAATAATTCTAATAGTATAATAACACTATTAGAATTTACTTATAAAATTGCATGCACATGACATAAACATAAAGTTGAACAGTTTATGTGTATTATTTATATTCATTAAATTTGAATTTTTATGGTTATTACTGAACTATAAAGGTATTATCAAAACCATTTAATATCAAAACTCAAATTAATTTATAAAATAGGGTCATAAATTTTTTGGCTCCTAGTAATTTGGTGAGTACTGTACTGTCAGAGGATATCTGATAGTGGAGTTTTGAAGTTTGTGTACTGAACTGTTGAATCAAATAGTTGTAAAAATCTTGCTATCTTGTGTAACTGTTTTATTAATAAAAAATTACCATTATTTAAGTAACTCAACTCAGATTACTTAATGGAATATTTTATTATTTTCCTCATTCACTGTGCAATGCTTAGTTTCTTTTAATAATGAGAAAAAATTAGAATGAGTGATTTAAAAAAAAAAAAGACAGTCCTTATCTTTTAATCATTTTTTTAAAAAAAAGGGAGATATGATACGCCATATCTAAAATTTCCTTCCATAAAAAAAATTCTAAAATTTTGAATTTTGTTATAACCTGCAAGTTAAAAGTCAAGTGACTAGAAAGATGATTTTGGAAAGCATGAAATAAAGTATACGAAGATTTCTAATTTTATAATTTACTTTTCCCAGGTGGATGCAACATAGAAGGTGAAGAGGACTCTCGAGAATTTGGTTCCAGTGCTAGTTTTTATTTTGATGCTACAGAAGAAAAATGGAAGAATAATTACAAAATGTATTCCTATGTTACCAAAGAGGTACATTAACTAGATTCTTTTATAATATGTTAATAATGTTTCTGTATTCAAATTGTCAACACTAAATTTAATCTGAAGCACATATTTTAATAAAAATTAAATTTAGAAAACCATAAATTAAAATTTTATTCTTCATAAAAATGTTTTAAAAAAAAATTGTAAAAAGTGGCTTTGAAAAACTTTTTTCCAAGTTTTCTAAATATAGTAAAAAAAAATTTTAAGGAAGATTACTTTCAATTCATCTTTTTTACCTCAAAAGTAAATCGGGGCGGAGAGCGGCATTGAGAATCATTATAGTTTGATTTCAAAATTTGGTTAGTAGATACATAACAATTAAAACATATTCATGAGTTTGAAAATGTATGTTGTGTTTTTAACATTTAAAAAGAAACAATGGGGTGTGATCAGTTTAGTCTTGGTAGTGAATTTGTAACTGTTTTCAACTGAGGATGTTGGACATTAATGGATTAGTATAAAATTTCTCCAAATAAATTTTTTTTTTTAATTATACATATCTTAATCACTGTTTTCTGGAATATTCTTTGCTGTTTTTGCTTTCACGCTTCTGATAAAAATAATGATCAAAAAATTATTTTTATTTTATCTTATGTTACATGTTCATATATATATTTATTATGGTGCAATACAAACAAATTAGCAATTATAATGTAATTATCTCTGGTAGTAATTAATTAATGATATTGAAATATTTAGCTATTTCTCTTACTATCATAAATTATTTTGTTTCATTTATTCTGTTTATTCAATTATTCTGTCTCATTTCATTTTTTTTTCTTGTTATTATAAAAGTATTGCATTTGAAAAAAGAGTAAATACTTGTGGAAATTAGAAACTCGTTTCACATATTTGCTTTAATGACTAGTCATTTCATTTTAAAATGATCTGAATACATGTTTGTAGTTCTAAAATAATCTTTTTTCATATTCTCATTTGAACCTTTATTTTTTTTAATATTATTATCAATTTTAAGGAAACTTGAATCCATTCACATAATTTGTAGCTTCGCCAACTTGTAAACTATATTGTTTTATTCTTAATTATATTTTATTAAGATGATTTAGCTTTTTAAAAGAGTGCTTGTAACATGTTAAAGCTACATAATAATAATAAACCCTATTACTATTAAATGTGATTTTCATGTTGTCTTTATTTTTTAAATGCCATAAAATAGTAAGATCCCAACAATACAGCATTAAGTTGAATAAATTCTGCAAAAAAATGTTACTAAATACATATATGTGGTATTTTAAAAGTCCAGCATTGGGGTTGGGCAGCAATTTTTTCTTGTGAAATGCCATTTTTACAGTTATATTTAAAAAATAATACTAATGGAAACAAAGTCATCAGTTTATATTATTAAACAGATATTTTTCAAAACTAAGTATAATTATTTTTTGTTAAAATAATTTTTTTATTTACTAAAAGGTATTTTAAAAAAATCCTTTGCAATGGAATTATATATTGTCAGAGTTACAGTAACTGTAATTATATTTATTCAAATACAAGAAATAATTTGTTTTCTTTTGTCAAATGATGTGCTGAGATTTCGATATTTTATAATGTATTTGATTTGTATAAATAATAAAATAAAAAAAATATTTAGTGTATAAAAAAATAATGTGCAGTTTCCTGTGAAATTTCTTTGGTGAATTTTTCTCTAGGACTTTTGTTAGAATTTAATGAATATGACACAACTCTCATTTATAACTGAGACAGGATTCACACTGTTTAGCTTCTTTTTAAAAAAGATTAGTGTTTGAAAAAGTCTGTATGTTGATCTGAATCCCTGAATCCATCTTAGCTCTCCAGAAATTCAAAGGCTTCAAGTTTTAATTGAATATAAATTTCTGTTAAACTACTCCAAGTACCAATGGAACTTGATTTTGCCATTTTTAAAAATTTTCTGTCGCATATCATTTATATTTTACAACCCATATGTAGATGTCATGGCTATCATGCTTATAGATTTTTTCAATGGGGGAATATGTGAGAGTTTGTTGAAGCAATGTTTTTATTAGATTTTTTTCATCATTTAGTGTGAAAGGGCATGTCTTTTTTATTCACAGTTTTAGAGATCTGTTTATTTTTATCACCAAAATTTAAGAATACAGGGCTAAAAAAATGTTATGCAAATACATATATATTTTTAATGTTATAAGGACGTTCTTCCTTTACTTTTATTTAATATTAGTTTAGTAAAATGCATTTCATAAAAGCTTGTCTGATTTCATCTTTTTTACATAGAGAAAATAGATAAAAAGCAATTGCAAACACAGCATTATATAGTTTTGTGCTCGTTTTTTAGCTACCAGCACTAATTAATCAAGAATTTCCTAACAATGGAAAGTGTGGAATTTCTGGTCACAGGTAATTCATATTATATAGAATTTTCCCTTCCTTTTTTCAAAATTAAAGTAATTTTATGAATTAAAGTCAAGATGGATTAAAATTTCTCATCGGTGGAAATATATAAACAACATTCCACTCTCTCTCTCTTTGGACTCCTTGTGAAGAGTATGTGTATGTCAGTCAATCAGTCAGAATTTTCCCCAAGTTAGTTCTGCTGAAATGCATGAATGTATTTTCCTTGCTGTGCTTGATCTTTATTCTCTTGTAGATTGGCAATGAGTTCAGAAGTCAGTGTTAATGTTTTTTTCATCAGTTAGAAGAAGTACTGATGTTCTGGGGAAAATATACACCTTTTAGTAAATCTTCTTCTATCCCCATTTGCTAGTTTAGGTACAGAAAAAAATGTTTACCTTTTCACTAATAATCTTATATATTCTCAGAAATTATGAAAGTTTAAATAATTTCAGCTTGTTGATTCTTTGCTGTAAGTGATTACTTCATTATAGTAATACATTTATATTAAATTTCAGCATTTGTTAGTAAATTATGTAAGTATTTTTACTCTCAAATAATTCTTGTACATTTATTTTTGAAGTGTTTAGAATTTCTATACAATCTACTGGGAAAATGTGTATTTAATTCACTGCAGATTTTCAAATGTGAATGCACTGAATCTTCAGAGGCTTTTAAAAATAAAAAAACAAAGCAGTAAACATTGCTAAAGAACTGAGAATATCAGCAATATCAGTCTGTTAAAGGGGGAGGGATATATTAACTATTTTTAGGAGAATAGAGGGCTGAAGAAATTGCTATCAGTGGCATGAGAAAAGAAAGAATCTGATATCTTGATTTATTTAACAGAAAATTAAATGAAAGAAAGAATAAATAAGAAAATTTCCAAAATGAAACAATGCTTGCATTTCTATTAATAATAAGGATGAATGTGTGTGTGTCTGTATGTATGCATTGATGTTCTACAGGCCAGATCTAGAGCTTCCAAATTTCACATACATATATATTGGAGGGTGAGAAAAACACCTCAAGGTGATTTTAAAAAAAATCATTAGAATTTTAATTAATTAAAAATGAAACAGAATTTTGAGGTTTTCCATGATAATTTTAATTTCATACAGCACAAAAATTATTTTTATAACATTTTAAAATTCAAAAAATTATTATTATTGATTATATTAATTTAATATTTGTGAAAAGTTTTTCAAAATTTTGGCTGTTTGTCTAATTTTTATTAGTTGATTACACTATTGTCCAGTGATTCAAACTGTTTTCATTGCTTCATCAATTGTTTAATGACATAATTTTCTGTCATTTGTGGATGCTAAGGAAGTCTATTTAATATATATGTTGTTTACAAGATGAAGAAGAAGTGATAAATAAAGAAGTTACTGTGAAAGTTAAATGATAGAAGTTTTATTATGTTTAATTGTGCTATGATGTTATCCTGGAACTGGTCTCCATCAGAGGTTTGTGTGCACAATGAACAAGACATATACAAGGCAATTTAAATAAATGATTTTAATGTTTGACAATTAGATGGACATGAAGTTATTTCTAAACAATTTAACTGAAATTAATATAATCAGTATTCTCAGTGCATTAACTGATCACCAAAGGGCTAGTAGTTAATAAAATTTGCAGATTTTCATATCCTAGATTAGTTTATTAATGTTCTTTACCCTTTTTTTCATTCAATTGATTGAAATGTCAATGTAATATTTTTTTCTTATATGACTAACTGTAATATAATAAAGCAATTTAAGATATACAATGAAAGTGCTCTATTAAGATTATCATAAAAAAAACTTGCAAATTAAATGTTTTAAATTGCTTCACTTCAATATTTAAGAAAAATATTCATCAATTATTGATAATATCCTATGTTTAAAATTAGAATTTTTTTTGTCTTGACTTAGTGAATTTCATCAAAAGACATAAAGCTATAATAAAAAAAAAACTGTTATGCTAATGATGATTCCCCCTTCCCTTCTTTTAAAGTACACATAATGTTCTTTTTTTAAAAGAAAAAAAATAATTACATACCCTGGAAAAAAAGAATACGAAAAGAGAGAGAGAGAGAGAGAGTGATTTAAAATACCAAAAGCCACATCCTTAGTTTAATAGTCATGCTTGTAAAGTTTGGTAAAAATCATCTATTATACTTTAATCAAAAATATTAAATGGTTCTCATTTGATTAGAAAATATTTGGTTTGCATTTTTAAATGGCAGATTAAACTATGTAATTATGAAGAAGAGAATTATAGATAGATATGCCTGGGAATTTAAACAAAATATTTTTCTCTGTATGAAATGGTAGTACAATATGATTTCTTTTATTCTTCAACAAAGAGAAGAAAAATATTGATGGAATATTTTTCTAATTTTACAGAGAAATTAGAAATTTGTCAGATTTTTTTTGTTGTATATTTCCTTTCCCCTTTTTAAATTCTTTTATAAAATAATCTAGATAAATAGTAAACAAGTTAGTATTTTATAGTTTATTACATTAGAATTGAAAATATTTTACACTTAAGGTAAGTCAGTATGAAAAGTGAAGTCTTTGTTTTAAGGTCTGGCAAGTTTTCAAAACAGACTTATAAAGAGTTCTACATGGAAACTTTGTAGAATCTGTGATTGGAGTTACATGTTGTAGTTCATCTAAGGTAGAGCACTCTCATTAAATTAAAATGTAGTTATAATATTATATTATTAATTTATTTTATTTTAATATTTTTTGGAAAATTATTAGATTTTTATTTATTGCCAGTTTTTTTCAACTTGGAAAGTGTATTACAACATGCAATTTTCCCCCATTGATAATGTTTTATTTCTTTTGTATGAATTGTTTTTGGATTAAGATTGTGGTGTTTCTTTATTTTTTAGCTTAAAATAATATTGTGAAAAAGCCCATGAAGATGGTATTTTAAAGTATAAGACATATTTTTGTATAAAACTACTTTGAAGAAGAAAAAAAATTAAATGCAGATGATGGAATTATTTTTAATTAATCTGCAATTTTTGGTTTAAAGAAGTATTCTTGAAAAAGCTGTTGTTAACACCATGAATGATCTTTATAAATTATTTAAATAAATCAAAGTTTTATACACATATTTTTATTTTCGTAATTTTGTTTACTACTATAAAATAAATTTATACACTTTTGGCAACAAAGGCAAATAAATTAATGCATAACATTCCAAAGAAACAGATTAATTGTAATGACAATTCTTAAAAGAAAAGGGATTATTTGGCCTACTTAATAATACTGATTGTTAAAAAATTATTTCTTAACACTGAGTATACTGATTTAAGAAACTGTTGTTTTTAGTATGGGTGGACATGGAGCACTTATTATTGCTCTCAGGAATCCTGAAAAATATGCTAGTGTTTCTGCATTTGCTCCCAACACTAATCCATCTGCGGGTATTATTGGGCAGAAGGCTTTGACTGGATACTTGGGCTCCGATCGCAGTTCCTGGGCAGACTGGGATGCAACCTTACTAGCTAAAACTTACAGAGGGTCAGAAATGGAGATTCTTATTGATCAGGTAAGTTTTATTGATATGAAAGAATATTTGTATGGCATCAGTTGTCTTATTTGTAATTACTATCTTTATGATTCAAATAGCACTGAATTAAGAAATAGAATTATCTCTGTATTAAGTTGTGATAGAAAAGTGTGGCATATAATTTTGTGAAACTCTAATGTGCATTTGCTATAGACACAATAATTTATTCATTATAGTAGATTTTGCAGAAATGCTTATGTACTTAAATGAAGTATTTTGGTTTTTATTTTCAAGCAAATATGCAAAAGGAAGTTCTCAAGTTGTTATAAATATTTTTCTAAAGTATATTTTTGTCCATAGTACTGAAAAGAAGGAACATTGATGATGATGAAACTTTCTGTGCTATTTTGTACCAAAATCTGTTTATAACATACAGTTTTAAGAACCTGATTATAACATAATAAAACATACTTTTTTATTTTTTTTCACACATATGGTTACTAATGATGCAAGGCAGCTATTTTTATTGCTATTTTCTTAAATTTGATTTCCAGCCAATTAATTGTTTGTTTCAATATATCTATGATAATCTTTTTACTTTTTTAATATCCTTCTAACCCTTATTATCAATGAGAAAAAATATTTACTTGTAATAAAAGCCTTGGTTTATATTTTTAATAAAGTTTTTCATCCTTTATATTTGAAAATTTATCATTCATTAATCATATTTAAAATTTTGTATTCATGGGAAAGTAAAAAGTCTGTATTCTTGTAGTTGAGTTTTAACTGGTAATAGTCACATTATATTTTATATTCTACACTCTTATTAATTTATATATAATTTTAATTTCATAGAAATTGTACTAAATGTAGCATAACTTATGTCATGATGCCTTTAAAAAAAGCAGCTAGAATATAAAAAAGATTGTAGAAATAGGCATAATAATATTGTATGCCTTTAAAATAAACATGCATTAAATCAAAACATGTTAATTTAGCTTCCTGCTTCTCCTTTACATCTTCCCTGAGAGAAAAAAAAAATCAATTAATTACAAGTATATAAAGCATTTCAAGCAACATAGAAATTGTACTAAATGTAGCATATCTTACGTCATAATGTCTTTAAAAATAAGGCAGCTAGAGTATAAAACAGATTGCAGAAATAGGCATAATAATATTGTATGCCTTTAAAATAAACATGTATTAAATCAAAACATGTTAATTTAGCTTCCTGCTTCTCCTTTTAAAAAAAATCATTTAAGTACAAGTATATAAAGCATTTCAAGCAACTATAGTTGCAGTTAAAAATCATTTAAAAAAATGGGAATATTATTATTATTTTGTAATATGTAATATAATATCAGTCTGAGTCTGTGTTTAGTGATTTAAATCTGGATCTGGCAAAAATGAAATATGAAATGTAAATTTTTATAACTTGTTATGTATTTTTAAATTTTTTTACGTACTTTATATGCACTAATAATTTCCAATCCAGTCTTCTTCATTTTTTAAAGTATTTTTATAATATCCTTTTTATGATTATCCAGATAATGAATAAAATTTTGTTAACCTAAGTAAAAATCAAATATGTTGATAAACCATCTTGCTTGTATAAATCTTGGAAATTTTAAAAATATGTTTTTATTTTATTTTATTTAAGTACTTAGCTGCACTAAAAACTTTACTTATGTCTGTTGTCTTGCATTTAAAAATAGATTACTTTACAGATATATGCTTCTTTGTTTGTTTTCACTTTTTTATATTATATTTTTCAGAATTGTATTATTTATTTACTCGTTTGTTCAATACTATAGAAAATATAGCTTTTTTATTGTTTTATATTTAAAATTTCAAGCACATAATCATGTTTCTATATAGTTATGTTTAATCATGTTTTATATGTTAATCAATATTTGGTCTCTTTTTTTTTTATCTGTATAAATGAAATAACAGATATAAAATGCTAAATTATTTATACACTTCTTTCATTGGAGATTGCCATTTATATTTCATTTCTTTATGTTCATTAATTTATACTTATTCTCTATTTAATCTTAATATGATTTTTAATTATATTAGATGTTAAATTATAAGTATTGTATTATGTGATGCTATTTTTTTTTTTTTTATAAAAGGGATATTTTTTGCACCATTTTTTACTTAAGTTGGCATTATAACTGAGGCAGCTAATTTGTTAGGATCACCTTTTTAGTATTTTATTAAAAGGCCTTTTGTGTTAAGTACAGTATGGTTTTCTTTCACATGGTTTTTACTAGATGTTTGCAAGTTAATTATAAAATCTTAAACCAAATTTGTAGAATAGCATTTTCTAATTATATGAGATTGGATGATTGAGAATGTATATCTGATGGTTACTTGAACTTCATTGGTTTGTGGCCTGTTCTACCTATATGTGAGATGGATGCCAAACTGACTAGTCTCAGTATAGGACACACTCACCTCACATGCATCTAATTCTAGGCGAAAAAGCAGTAACGTGTCCCACTTGTCAACTGGATTTTACAGTATATCACATTTTGGTCCAGTGCCCTGCTTTTAATTCTCATTGTATTCGTTTCTTCCATTCACTGTCTTTAACTTTAGCAGACTTGGTGGGTGAGAATTACCACCTGAATATTTTTAACTTTTTAAAAGCTATGCAGCTCTATATTTACATATAGATTATTTTATGTTTAATTTTTAATACATTTCATCATTGTTCTCGCATTCTCCTGTTTTTTGAATTATTTTATTTTTTATGAACTGAAATTTCAAAACTTTTTTTCTCCCCTTTTGGCATTATCATATTTTATGCGTTTTTATCTAGTGCTGCTGGTTTTTATTTATTTATGTATTTATTTTTTAATCATATTTTCTAATAATCCTAACATTTGCTTGGCGCAGCATGGCAATATATGGCCTTTGTGCCAATAAACATAATACAAACCAAACCAAACTTGAACTTCATTTCACAAATGGAAAAAAAATCTGGAGATATTTCACAAATGGAAATAAAATCTGGAGATAGTGGGAAGCTACTTACTTAGTTAGCAAAGTAAATTCTCATTCATATTCTTAAAACCAATCTTGTATAGTGACAATGCTATCAGAATGCATTATAATTTTGAAAGAACCATCAGCATTGATGTAAACATAGATATAATAAACATAAATTTAATAATAATATAAATACTTGTTAGCAGCAATGATATTTTATTTAGGATAATGTCCCAAAAGACATTCAACAATCATCATGTTGTCTCTAATGGCATGCAAGATTATAGTATATGCTTTTATGTTTTCAATCATCCATTGTTCAATTTTTATGTTTCTATATTCTTCATGATATATTGTACTATAAATATTGTAATCAGAGATCCTATTGAGATGATCCTTCGTTAAAATCTGCTGGAGGTTAACTATTCAGATTAGTAGTTCAGGAGTCAGTGATGATCAAGTTATGTGTTGAGACCCAGTTTTAGCTTGACAGTCCAGTCTTTAAGTATTTTAACTGCAGCTGTTCTTGGAACATTTTACTAGTGTGCCAATTTTATTGATAGTAATTGCATGGTTTTGATCTACAATCATCTCATGTACAAAGTTCATCAAATCAAGCTTTTATCCCTCATCTACAAAAAAAATTCACCGCTATTGTTATTACAGAAATTAAGCACTTCTTTTTTTTTAAATACTAGCCAATCCTTTTAGTGGCTATATTGATAATGTTATAGTTCATTTGCTGAAAATTATCGTGGTCTTTTTTTAAATGTCTATTCTCTTTATTTATTTGGTAACATGATGTTACTTTTTTAACAAATTAGAATAAATAATATTATTATTAAACTTATTCTTAAAATTTATTGCTTTATAATTGTTAACCTAAAACTTCTTGTTTTAGGTTAAAATTTGAAATTTCTAGAAACAATTAGAAATTTTCTAGAAATACATTATTAAAGTATATGTTTGATAAAATACTTTTTATTTTTTATTTTTAAGGGCACTGATGACTTTTTCTTGGTAGATAATCTTAAGCCTCAGAATTTCATAGATGCTTGCAAAGGAACCAGAATTAAGCCTATATTACGTATGCAGCAGGTATAGTAACAAACCTTTTTATATTTATTAAAAACAAATTGATTTAATCAATTTCTTATACTGTATAATTTTTTATTATATTATTTTTATCTATTTAATTAGCTTTCCCTAAAAATTACAATTAATATTTTCTATGAAAATTGTAAAAGTCAACGGTACTCTCACAATCCCCAAAAAAAACTATTGAAAATTAGATGAGGAATGATTCCATTATTTTTTTAGCAAATGAAAAAATCAGTATGTGACTTAATTTGCTTTTAGAATTCTGCTGATAGTAAAAGGGAGTTGTGTAAATGCTGTCAATATCAGAGTTTTCCATCTGTGTAGTTTAGAGAGGAGAGACCAAGCAGGATTACCATTACTGCCAAGGATTCTTCAATAAACCCAGTAGCAGGAAATAATATTACCATTCTTTGTGCTTTCACAATACTTAATGCTTAAGTGCATTAATCTGCTTAAATGCAGAATTGACTAAATTTGGTTACTTGGTTTGCATATAACCAAATTTGGCTATTTGTAGGTCAAACCATTCGACATGTGGAATGCTATCACACTCACATTCTTCTATATTATTGGTATAATTTATAATGCTAAGCAGTACGTTGATTGTTTTTTTGTGAAATGCATATTTTCTTGCATTTGAAAGTAAAACTTTGCTTATTCATTCATTCTTTTAAAGATTTCCATCTTCATATTTTTATTTTTGTGTTATTTTATATTTTTGTCATATTATCTACTAGCCACCTTTGGCAACCAGCCGGTTCGCCAGTATTACCGCTCGCTACAATTTTCAATTAAATATTTTAAGTAACTGGTCTCTTAATAGATTCTCAAACAAAACATTTTTAATCTTCAAATTTTGCTAGTCATACCAAACTTATACTGTTGTTTAGATCGTTTCGTTCAATTTACTATATATATTTTGCTAAATTGTTGTCATTTCCTGTAAAACTTCAACTTTAATTTGAAGTGGAAATGATGAAATTGCAATTAATATAAAGATATTTTTTAATAAAACCAAGTGTTTTATTCTATTTATCATCTTTATTGTTATTTATTTATTATTAATATTATTGAATGTGAGTATTGCAAACAGAATCGCTCAGTATTTTAGTCTTATGTGTACTATAAAATATTTTTCATAATTTATGTAATATCTCAAAGAATAATTCAACAAAAATTTCTTCGATTCAGCATAAAATTCACTTTTTAGTTTTGCTTACAAAAGGATTGAAATGAAATAAATAATAATATTTTGTTCCGGCCTATAAATATATTTCAAAAATTATGAAGTCTAAATTTAATGCAGTAATGTATCATATTCTGAGAAATATTCTGGACACACCAAATTTTAAATAAATGAATGAATGTTTCTATTTTCCATGATCAATTAAGACTTATTTATGAAGTTTTGAATGTTAAAAATTTAGAAAAACTCAACATTTTCATAATCTTAGGCCAATTAATCTTGAGAAACCTGAGCGCTGATTGGCGTATTTTCTTTGAAATGATCGATGGAAAATCTAAAATTATCCTTTTTTTATTGAATAGTGATATTCAAATTTTCATAAATCAGTCAGTTAATTGATTGATTTAGTTGATTGGAAATTAACTCTTTTTATTTAAAATATTAGTGTTTCAAGAATATTTTGTTAATTGTGATTTCCACAGCAGAAGCTTTATGTAAAATCAAAAATTCATTATTTATTAGAGCATTTATTGAATCAAGTTACATAAAATATAAACATTTTCCATTTAGACCATTTTAGCAGATCTGTGTCTTACTAAAGGTTTACAAATTAGCTGTGTGGCCCTGATTTGAAAGGATATCCTGTTCATATTAAACAAAACTTTCCTTAAAATAAAACTGATTTATTGGATTATAATAATATAGAAAGTGTGAAAGTTCTTAAAATAATTTTTCTTGAGTTTATTTTTTAGAAAAAATATTTCATATTTGTTTCATTTCCTACAAACACATGCCGAAAATTATATTTTTGCAGATTTTATTTCCAAAAAGATTTAATTTATTTTTAATTGGAGCTTCAATCAATAAGATGGCACACTTTGAAAAAAGCTAATTTTTTCCCATGAATGCGAAATGTGCTCGTGCAGCTTAAATTTTATTTTGTACGAAAAAAATTGTTGAAAAATATAGTTAAAATATTTATTTAAAAATTCATTAAAAATAGAAATTTAATTTTAAGGTTAAAACATTGGTATCATTTAAAAGATAAATTTTGCGGTAATATTTGCGTAAGTTATAACAGAAACACGCCAAAATTTCGCTTAATTTTTAAATAAATAAAATTCTAATTAAAAATTCGAAAAAATAACCCCCAGGTGCACATTCCCGACCTCCAAGATATACACGTGCCAAATTTGGTAGCTGTAGGTTGAATGGTCTGGCCTGTAGAGTGCCAACACACACACACATTGAGCTTTATTATAAGTATAAATTATGGCATCTTATATATAAGAAATTGTTTTACTTACTAATTAATTTCTGGTTTTAAGAAATAATAAGAATTAATGTTATTAATTAAATCAGAATCCAGTCAAATCCAGTAAATATATGTGGCTTAAATATTTAATAAATAATTGATTATGAAATCTTTTATATCTAATGTGATTTTACTTTTTTTTCTCTCTTTCAATTTTAGGGTTATGACCATAGTTACATGTTTGTTTCAACCTTTATTGGAGACCATTTCGATTATCATGCAAAGCATTTGTGCCAATGATTCACAATTAGAACAATGAAATAATTTTGAATGAAATTTTTAATTTATATATCTTTATAAAATATGATTATATTTCTCCTTGAAATGAAAGTTATTTTAAATTGATTATGATAAGATAATTGAATGAAAAGGCTTTTAAAGTAACATGATCAAGATTATCATTTCTTTATATATGTTTTTATTCTCAAATGTTTGAATTAATTTATTTCTATTGAAGCTCAGATTTGTTTCTGTTAAGTCAAAAGTCAATGCTCCTCTTTTATTTGTAAAATGTTATTTGGAAACATTTTTTTAAAAATTAATTGAATAAAATCATATAAATTTTGTACTGCATTCATAAATGATTCATATTGCCTTATTATTTTTTTTGTATTTAATAAGTTTTCATCTATACTTAGGATTCCATTTTATTAAAACTTCACTCATATTTGTTTTGTTAAATGAAATGCCAAATTTATTTATTTATTTTAGTGATTCTGAATTTTAAAGTAAATATAGGGATAATTTTTTTTTAATTAGCATGAATGATGAGAAGCTACTTTTTTTCTCATTATGCATCTTAAATTCATAAATTAATCCAGTTAAAAAGTAAATGTTATGCTTGGTTGAAATATGTGTGATCCTTTACATGGTATTTCAGTACTGAAATTCTTTCCCTGTCTCCTCTCCCTTTAATTTCAGAAAATTGCATATTTTATGCTTTTAAAAATTTCTGTGTAATCCAATTTATAATCTTCATTCTAGAATATATTTTTATTTTTCAAAATTGAATTACATAACTGAATCTCATGTTAAATTATAAACTTTACATAGCAATTTAAAAAATGTAATATTTGTAAGTCTAACATAGAAGATGGTAAATAGTCATTTTTTTTAAATTTATAAAAAAGAAATAATGAATACAAACTATTGTTTTATGAATTATCTGAAGTTTTTTTCACCCCGTCAGAAGGTTTATAAATATAAATACCAATTTTTAATTGCTTTTAAGTTCTATTATTTTGATATAGAGAAAGAACTAAAGAAAAATCTTCAAGGTTTCTATGAAATGAAAACATGCACTGTTAGCCAATATATCGTTAAAAAAATCGAAATTTTGAAGAAAGTTTGGTTGTTTTAAGTTTTAGTATGCTCTAAACTAAATAGCTCTAGTCTTAATTGAAAATGGCAAGATTCAAAATGTATCATGAACATGAGATATAATATTTTTGTAAAATATATAATTTTATGATATTTAGAGGCAAATTAAAGATAATCTTTGCAAATGTTGCAAAAATTCAAATATGACTAAGCAAAATGTAATTTATTGCATATATTTATTTCATGAAATCAAATTTTGTTTTCTAGAGTTGCAATATTTATGTAAATTAATTATTTGAATTTAAAAAAAAAATAGTTACTATCTCGAAAGTAACATTGGCTTTACCAATCATTGGTTAAATCTGTAAAAAAAAAAAAAAAAAAAAAAAAAAAAAAAACCTTAATATATAATATTTAGTACAATATTATATATCAAGTAATATTTATCCGTCGGACCTGAATTAACTATAAAATATCTAAGAAAATTAAATAAAAATAACATTTTATATTCCTATTCTTATATTTCACATACAGAGTTGTATTTTAAAAGTTTATGAAGCATTATTTATTATTATTTGATTTATTAAACACTTATTATTATTTATTTGATTATTATTTTTATTTGATTTATTAAACACTTATTATTGTGATTGCAATGTTAATTTTATAAAAATAAGTTAATTATTTATCATTTTCATAGTTTTCTTAAAATTTATTGTCTATATTGCATTATTTTGTGCAAAGCAATAAATTTTTTTTGTGCAAAATTTCTTTTAAAGCTCCTTAGACAACTCTACATCAGGTCTGAATTTTGTTCACCCTGATCCTGTGTAGTTATTTAATCAAAGAACTTTATTCCTAATTATGATATTGTTACAAACCTGCAATTCGACTTCCCAGCATAGTTTGTTCCATCAACAGAAAGAAAGTTTCACAGTCATCTGAATGGGACGGAGTTCAGGTGTGCGTCGGAGGTCCCAGAGCTTGGCGACCATTTGGCGCCAAAATAGATAATACCCGAAACTTCGAGAATTTTCCCGATCCGTCCAGTAGGAACCGAGATACGCCTCGAACGTTCCTGATTGGTTGAGAGGCTTCTAGCCCCGCCTCCTGAGACCTATAAAAGAAAGCGGCCGCCGCTGCCAAAAAAAAAAAAAAAAAAAAAAAACACGACAGAGTCGTCGAAGACAGTCAAGTCAGTAATCCGAGTCAGAGTCGGAGAAGTAGAAGACGGAGTAGTCGAAAGCGACTGAGTCAAGCTAGTGCTGAACTGAGCTGTGCGCTATTGTCTGCAGTAGATTCTGGTTGTATACTGCTGTGTGTGCTGTTGTATGCTACACGTCTCGGATGAAGATAATCGTCTTCTATGCTGTACATAATTGTCGCTTTTGTGCTGTCCTGTGTGTCTTCGTGTAAATAAACGTCGTGGTTTTTATTCTACTTCTGCCTGCTGATTGAGCATTCTACACACCATATCACTTCCACTATCCAAACGAACCCCGGCGGTAAAGAAATTTCGTAACAATATGAATTTGTAATATTGCTTTCCTGTGCAAAAATGTACTAATAAGAATGATAATTTTATATGGCCGTTAAAGTTTATAATCTCCAGTCATTTGGGAACAAAAAGGGAAATTCTTGAAAATAATGGTGATACAGGAATGAAATTATTTATTCATAAGTTGCATAGATTTAAAAAAAGGTATCCATACCTTTTATATTTCATAATTTGAAATTGTAAACATAATTTATTCAATATATACTAATTTGAGTTTCATGTTCTTTCCTCTGAGCAAACTGAAAACATCAGTCTCAATATTTATAAAAGTAATTACATAAGAAAAAAATATAATAATTTTATTAGTAAGCTTAAATTATTAACTTATCTAAGAGTAATAATTATTTTTAAAAAGAACTAACTGGGGGAACTATATTCATAAGATTCAACATTCAATAATATTTAAATAATATGTAAAAAAGAACATATGTAATTTTTCAAAAACACTGCCATAGTCATTTTTCAAAATGTATCCTTCGGATAAAAAAAGGGGGGGATATGGGAAAGGAAGGAATAAAACGGCATCAAATGAATTAAAAAGCGATGTTCATTAATTATGCAAAAACAATAATTCCATTGACAATACTAGTTAAAATTTTAATATAAGAAATAAAACTATATAACTAAGAAAATTCGTAGAAAATAATTCAAAATAATATCTTTAAAAAAAATCAGAAGTTTTTAATAATTGATCGGCTAGCGTAATATTTACTAAACAATGGTTTCGTCAACGTTATCGGCAGACATCACGACATGCGCAGAACGGTTGAAAATTGAACAGAAGCGGTTTGTTTAGTACCTGACACGTGACCATGAATTGATCCCATTGGCTCTTTGATTTTATTATTTAAGGTACATTTTATTTTCTTGACATCATCTTACTTTAAATATCTTAATCTCTACTAATGATAAAGAAGAATGTATATGGTTTGGTATTCTATAGAACTGGCCATTTTATCCTGAGTTATCAAATTTGATAATATACTTTGGAATGTAAAAGTGTGCTCCTCTTTGGCTTTTTTACTTTCTCGTGTCTCGTATACGTATAGTAATCGTCAAAAAATTGAAACTTGCGATTTTGAGGAAATCTCCGCGTTTTAGACCACATTCGAGTTTGGAGAAAACATTTTGGAAAATGTCTATCTGTCTGTGACAAAGATAACTCAAAAACGCTTTGAGCTAGATGGATGAAATTTGGTATATGGTCTTTACTACAAATTAGTAGATTTCTATCAAATTTTCGCTAAAATCTGTTTAGAGGAACTCTGATTAAAAGTTAACACGATAACTGTAAAAGGAATAGCGCTAGATAGATTCGGTGCACAAATTTAACAATTATATTGTAGACACTGTCAAATTTTGAGGTAAAGCCAACGATGGGTTGATTGTCTATCCGGCTGTATTTTCAGATACATGTTAATTCGATATTTCAAAAGCACAATGACTTAAATATATCAAATTAGGCATGGGATTTTATGAATACAAATGATTTTTTTTGTCGATTCTTTGCTTTAATCGATTAAAAAAACATAAGCGCAAATTCTATTTCCGTATACTATTAACCGCATGCCAGGGATTAATCGCCATTAAAAACTTGCTGAAGAACGATAGATTCAGAAAAAATGCTAAATTCGCACTAAAAGTTAATATTTCGTACTCTAGTGCCGTGCAAGGCGTTTTCTAGAGTCACAAATTTACTCGAAAGATTAGGAAGACCACTCCCACTGTTTTTTTTTAAATTTTGATTAACTAAAAATTAATTTGTCTTTTTTGCGAGAATTAATGAAAGAAGTCTTGCACAAAATTGACTTTTGATTTTGAAACATATTATTTTTAATTGTTTCATTTTAGCTAGTAAAATTTTTCCTAATCTTTGCAATACTTTTTGTAAAATTTTCAATAATATATTTCATTATTGTAGTGAAATTTCGACAGTTTTCAATATTTTAGTCAAATCTCGAAATTTTCTCACGTCGTTGAAAATTAAACTTTTTTTTGTTGTTGTTATTATTATCCGCACATATTACTTAAAGATCCAGAAAGTAAGATATGTTCTATTATTAACATAAAAGAGAATTAAGTACAAGTTAAAATACTTGATATTATGTTATAATGAGACTCGATTAGGAAAGGTTCATAAACAGAAGAAGTGTCAATTATTAAAATAACATGGTTTTAATGTCTGTCACAATTTCATGCTTACAGGTACATTTTTTGAGGCAATGAAAAACATCAAATTATGAAAGATTTAATTAAAATCAAACACAACCAATATTTTCAGCTAATTGCCATAAAATGATGCTCAATGAATGAAGAATCGTGCGTGAGTATTTTGGGGCTCTACAGGAAAGACACAAATTTTCACTGATACACTTTATACTTTCCATGTCAGCATGAAAAATTTTATGATGTAATTCAATATTCCAAATGGCTGACAATATCGTGAAGATATCGTAACAGTATTGTTGAGCATTTTGTGCCAATAGGGTTGGAAGTTAGAAATGTGCACTTGAAAGGGGTTTTAAAATTTTTTATTGAATTAAAAATTAAGCAAAAATTTGATGTTTTTCCACTATAATTATCGAGAATTTTATCACTTAGAATTTAGAAACGAATTGTAATAATTATCTTTTTACTGATACTAATTCAGTTGACATATAATAATTTTTGCTTGCTTTTAAATAATTTTAAAAGATATTTTTTAAATATATTTTGTGGCAATACTTTCATTGCTGTATTGAAACTCAAATCATTTTTATTATTGCTATACAATTATTTCGCCTTGTTTTCTCATTACTAATGATTAGGAATAGAAATTTGGCTTTTCCTATTCAATCAACAAGTTTCTTTGTTAAACTTACAGTATAAATTTATCTTCAGAAGAAAGACACGTCGAAATATTTTTTTGAAAGTTCATCCATTTTCAAACATTGCTGCTTTTTTCCGTATGCATAAAAATATTTCGTTGCATTTTCAATTTGAAAATTATTTTCTTAATACAAATCTTCCAAGCATGGTCAATCGTCATCTTTTGCCGAGTAATATTACTTACCTATATCCCTCTGTTTTTGTAGACGGGGAAAAAAAAAAAAAAAAAAAAAAAAACCATTTCTGGTTCTTTCGCGAATTAGTGTATATTAGTTGTCCACTGCCATCTGTAAGGTTGGGTGATTTTAAAATTACCCATGGATGTGCTCTTACCTCAACTTCTAGTTCGATGTCAAGCAATTCAGAGATATATATTTTTTAATAATATAGTGACTCATTTATCGATGTGTAATAAGTCAAAACATGAATAAATGATATTGTTACGGAAATTCCTAGGGTTCGTTCACCGATTTGTTGGTCGATGAAATAAACATTAATTTAGTAACCAAAACGACTTTTATTAAACACGAAGACACTAATATAAGGACAGCAAATATACAGCCGAGACGAACACAGGAAACACACAGCAGCACACTACAACAAACAATATCCCGCAAGTAGTAATCGGTAGTAATAACAACCACAGCACACAAAACGGTCACACAGAATTCAACAGAATGAAGGAATCTACGTAGCTTCACTCTGCGATCTCACCAAACGTCTGCAACTCACCACTGTCCCTTCACTTTAGCTGAATCCAACTGTCGACTCAATACTACACGACTGGCTACTTCACACACGACTCGATGCTGCTTCTACAATAAACGCCAGGACTCGGCACACATCTCAATTCAGCAATAGCTTGAGCTTCATACAAAGCTTGAGTTTCGCTGAACTCATCCAAATATTCAAAGTTGACTCTTCCCACGATTACGACTGACTTCGGCTTGAGACTGCCGGTCTTTTATAGTTCCCGGAAGGCGGGCAGAGAAGGTTCTGGAACAATCAGGCGTATCTCATTTCCTATTGGCTCAATTGCTAAAATTCTGGAAATTTTCTGTAATATCTATAGCCGGCGACCTGGCCTAGGGGTAGCGGGTCTTCCCCGTGATCTGTACGTCTCAGGTTCGGGAAGGGGTTGCGCAAGCGAATGTGAGTGTCATCTTCATATAAGCTTGAAGTCAGACTTCTGTCCTCGGGTGCTCATGGACCTTTGCCCTTAGAAGCTACTGCACAGTCGGCTTAAATCGCTGACAGTTCGTCAGCGGGCTTGTAAAGTGTAATAAATAACAACAACAACAGTAATATCTATTTGGTTGCCAAGCTCTGGGATCACTAACTCGGCACCCGATCAGCATCCAACAGGGTTGATTGTAAAACGATCTTGAGCCCATCGAGCTGGAAAGAAACATTACAGATCTGTAAAAATATTTATGCTAATTCATTATATTGTCCCTTTAAGAACCAAATAGAAGGTTATAGTAATATTGTTTTAGCATTATTTTTTAAATTTTGTATTCAACACAGCATTTTTTTTCCTCTTCTATTGCTTGATTGCTATTGATTTCACTGTAATTTTTAATGGATAGTCTTGTTATGAGCGCTCGTGAATATTATGGGTAGAGAAGATCCCACTAGAAGGAAACAAAATATTTGATTATACTATAAACTAAAATCAAAAGACGTACATATTTATATTTTATTCTTAAACACTTTGCCAAGTACATGATATTTTTACTACAACTGTCTTTAGTTAGTCTGTAAATAATTAGGACAAGCACATCATCTATAGCGGTCACTCGAAGCCAACTATTGCGGCAGAAAAGAAGGTCACGGCTACCTCTGGAAAATTACAATGGAAAAATGGCAGATAGTTGTCCCATCCCTTCCAGACAACTGCATGCCATTGTCCCGACAACGTTGTCTCAACTGTTCATAGTAAGAGAATACTGGACAAGAGCAAAGAGAAAAGGCCAAAGTTGGTCTCGTGTGAACGCATATTCGTTTTCGAATGAAAAATACGTTCATGAATGTTTTACCTCTAGTGCGGACTAGTTTCGGAGTGGAACAACGTCTCACTGTAATAAATTCAATTTTTCTTGGTCCAAATATTCATCGATAATTTATTTATAATTGTGTTAACCGTTAATAATATGCAGAATAAATTTCTTTAAAAAAATTCATTACATTTTTACATGAAACCATTTTTTTTAAGAATGTTTGCACTCATCTAATTGAAATCTATTTTCAGTCACGTGCTTTTATTTTTACCGGTTTTAAATATCATTTCATGCATATGTTTAATATTTGAAGCAACTGAAATTTGCTTACGTCTTTCCATCGTATATCTTTCATCTGTGTACTTCTTACATCTAGATATATCATTGCAGATAACTAGGTAAATTATTCAAATACGTTTTGAAAATTTTTATAGGAAAAGCGATTTCCTTGCTATTTTGAAATTGATGAAATGCACATTTAGATATTTCTGATGCATTGTTCAAGAGATAAATTTCCTTTCCTCATCCATTCATAAATTTATACTTTTAATTCTTTTGTCAAGAATAAATTCATATGGCGTTCTTTACTTTTTAGAACTCATATCTGTTATTGAACTGTCAAATAGAAACCAGATAATTTCACTTCTTGCTTTTTTCGGTTTCATCTGTAATTAATCAAGTAAAGTAAAGATGTACATGAAGTGAAACCTTTAATTTAAAATGGCAAAAAGGCATTGAATTTTCTGAAGAAATTACTGTAAAAAGTGCCAGTAATACTAGACCCTCCCCCCAAAAGGAGTTTATCTCTTTAATATTAATTAGATGTTTATGGGTTTTAACTTATAGCAAAACTTACTTATTTACAAATGATCATATCAGTATTCCAAATGGTAAAATGAAGTCTAAAGCTTATCTTTATAATGTTAATAAAAGGATTATTTGAACCTAAGAGATTTTCAGTTAAAGATTATTACATATTTAGCAACATTTATTTTCACAATTCTTGATCAGTTAATTAAGTGAGCTGTAATAGTCTTTTAATAAAGTCTTGACTTTCAGATAAGAGTGATACAGATTTTAAACCTGTTTCTAACGTATATATGGGCTTGATGCTTTTAAATCCATTGTTAAATATTCTCTTATTTGTATTGTATAGAATTTATATACGTTGATGGTCGGAAGAGTAAATCACTAAGGTATACCATATCATATAGCCTCTAATCAGCATCTTGAATTTCTTCGTAAAATAGATTACTTTAAAATAGACTAGCAATATATATATATATATATATATATATATATATATATAATCTTTCTAATAATAATTAAAATATATATGAGTGTAAGATTAGGGTTTCTCTTTTAAAACTGTCTGCATTCTTATATTTAATAATTAACATTAAGAAATATGATATTTTCAAGTTTTATATTTTTTTCTGTCTTTTTATTTCTATTAATTATCTTAGCTATATGCAAAAATCAGCTATTATTATTATTATTTTTTGTAATTATCAGATATTATTTTAGGAGGAGGTTGGAAGGAATGGGACAGCTGTATTTATATGTAAACAAAGGATTAGAATCTATTTCTAGTTTCTCCATTAGATAGAGCAGCCTTGGTCCTTTCTTGATCCTAATTGTTACACTAGTTATAATATTAATAGTGTTTAAAGCAGAAAATCTGTTTTTTAGGACACAGAAGTAAATAAAATTCTTATTTTTCCAATGATTTTTTATCAGTTTTATTATTTCTAAAATAAATATTTTAAATGTATAATAAAGACATATGATACAGTGTTTACAAACTAATAGTCAAATTAAGCTTAAATGTAGCATGCTTTATATGATATGCATTTTAAAGTAAAGTTCTGAGGGAGAAATGGGATATGCTCAACTCTATTTCAGTGCATTTTCTAAATAGGTAAATATGCTAAAATTAGAGTTTTTAATTTTTTTAAAAATTAAGTTTATTAAATAAAATTAAACCTCATTTTTGGGTTTAGGAACCAGTTGTTGGTATGTTACAATGCAGTAGTAAGCTGATAATTTTAAATTTATTAAAAAATATTAGTATACATTATTATGTCACATATATATTTTAAATAATTTAAAACAATAATGTGCAGCAACAAAATGACGACTTCCATTAACCAAAACAAACAAACAAAAAACATAAAAGAAAATTCCATTATTTAAAAAAAATTAATTGATATCTCTAAACATGTTTTGTTATTCTTTGCTATTTTTTAACTGTAACATATAAAGTATAAATATATACTGTAGATCATTCTGTATTATTTCACAAATGAAAAAAAAATAAATTCTTCCTTATATCATGTTTATTGCCTAATTTCAGTTAAGTGATGGAGATTCTAATGAGCAATAAAATAAATATTAAATAATGAAATAATTGAAGCTAATTTATAAAAGTTAGGAACAGCTTTGATATACAGTCGTTTTCGCTAAAAAAATAATTTATCTCAAAATTTTAGTGATGTGGCATGAATGGCAGCAAAAGCGTAATGGTAACAAAAGTGTCACCGAAAAATCGACAACCTTGTAAGGCGCCAAATGATTGTATTTCAAAGCTTAGCCAAAAGTTATTTATTTGTCCCTTAAATTAAAATGAATTACCAATTATATATTTTTTTTATACAAGAATGCAACAAATGTGGAAGAAAAAGCATCCAAATAGAGAAAAATATATTAAATAATAACATGTTACAATCAATGGAAATAATTCTAAAAGAAAATAAAAGTTTTCAAGATATGAAAGCACCAATGAAGATTTTAAAATCAACTCATGTTTGTCATATCCAAAACCATAAATCATTTAATGAAAAGGTTATCAAAGTACAGTATTAATTTTAATTTTCTCAAATCTTGCCCCATATCTCCCTTATATAAGGGAGGACAAAAATGTTGCATTTTTTAACTATGGAAATAAAAGCTAATTGTTTGTATTATTCTGTTCTTGTATTTTTTTAAAGTAAACTAAAGAACATACTGTTAAATTTTTATAAACTTCGCTCTTGGTAGATCTAAATTAGTAAATTAAAAGTGTTTTTTTTTTTTTTTTTTGAAAAATTTATACCACTTCTTACACTTTCCTCTATGCGTTTGTAGTTTCTATTTTAAAAAAAACTTATTTGAAGATTTTCCAAAATACTCTATTGATGCATAACTATTTGATGAAGTAATTTTTATAATTTTTATTTTTTAAATTAGAGCATTTTAGAAACATGGCAAAAGCAACTTTAGTTTCAACAGCAAAATGTTTTGAAGGCTTGCAAAAAGTGTATCGTCATACAAGTGAGGAATTAAAATGTGAGATGAATTTTTCATTGTATCTCCCTCCACAAGCTGCTGAAAGAAAATGCCCTGTTTTGTACTGGCTATCAGGTATTTATTTTTCTCTCTAAGTATATACAAGTAGGTGTAAATTCACATTTAAGAATTTTTTGAAAAAAAGTGCTGTCAGATATTTTATTTGTATAGTTTAACCTTTTCTAGGCCCATGGGAAGTATACTTCCCACCAAATTTATCAATCTTTATATGAAATTATGTAGGTTGGCATAAGTTCAGACAAATTTTTTTAGTAAGTCAGAAACTTAGATGCTTCAGTTCTTTATCTCGCACAAAATGATGTATCTTGATTTATTAATTAACCAAATTAAATTTATCTAATAAGCTAAATGAATCCCTTTTCTTATTCTAATTTCAAGCCTCAAAATATTTTAACATAATATGACCAGAAAAAAATGGTCCTTTAAGGGGTTAACCAAAATTGTAATAATTGCTACTGTAATAATGAGTAAAGTATTTCCAAATTATAAAGAACAAATTTGCAATATTGAGTTATGTTACATTTGTTTGTAATTTTTTTATTCCGTATGTTTTGGAGAATTTTATAAAGTGTAATTTTATTGAAAACAGATATTTTCAGACTTGTAAAATAAAATTAAATTGATTTATCATTAATCATTTATAAGTTAGTATTCCCAGTTAAAAATGTTGAATTGAAAAAAAATTTTTAAATAAAATTTTATACATATTAATTGAAAAAACTCGTATATTTATACTTAACAAATAACTATAATATAGATACAAAAATCATGTTGTAATTAGAATGAGCAATGTAGAAATTTTCAAAGATCGTGTTTTTAAAATTTAAAATGGCCTGTGTTTGGTGAATTATTTAAAACATTTTTCTATGTTTTTTTCCCCCAAGCCTGCTTTCTTTCTAAATATTCTAATAACTAACTTATAAATAACAAAATTTATTTATATGTTAGTTACTTGAAACTTTTAAGCAATGGGGTTATTAAATTTTTCATTCATATATACAAATCAATAATCATATAAAAAAATAACCAATCTCTTTAATTGATTTTGCCCAAATTTTAATACACATATAGCATTAAGTAATAAAATCACATGCACATTTCACTTATCTTACTATTTTCATTTTTTTTCAACCATGGTTATATGTTCATGGACCAATAGGTAAATTTTGTCCAAAATTTCATACATCTACTTGTTGCTGTATTCATAATTTTTATAGTCATAATTTTAGGAGTGTCATCATATGAATTTTATGTGAGTGAATCAAACATTGAGATTAAATTACTATATATATATAATATTAACTATAGTGATTATTCATTTTAGAGTTTTTTTTTAAATGTGAAAAGTACAAAGAAATCAAAAAATTATAAAAAGTGTGATAACACATTCAAGTAAGAGTAGAAGACCAACTATTACTTATCTGATTTTTAAAACAGAAAGAGAGCAAGAAATATTACCTTCTTTGCCTCTCATATTGGCATATTTTTTAAATAAACAAGAAGCTTTTATAATCTGAAGGGATATTTGATATAGATATTTTCAGTTATTGCATGTGAATAGCATCTATAAGAGTTATAAATAATACTACCTGAAATAAAATGGAATATTTGTGTAATCTAATATCTAAATATCTATTCCTATCTAAGAACTTATGACACTTTGAAAAGCTGCAGATATGCAAATGTTAAGTTGGTCAATATCAGTTGATAGTGGTGGAACAAACATCTCCTGTTTGATGTAGTCCTCTTCCCCTTAAAAAAAAATGAAATAAATGAATAAAAAAAATGCTCTTTTTTTCCCCTTTAGCCATAGCACCCTTATATTTCTCATGTTTTTGGAAAAGCTCGCATTGAATATTCATGTTGAATTTGAATTTTAAGCTGATATTTTTGATTAATGATGACCAACAAAATTTTACTTTAAAAAAAATATAGTGTTTATAAGTGTATATTCCCACAATATTGGGATATTCATATATATTTTAAAATTCACTCTTAGAATGTATATTTGTCTTTTCCTCTGCTACAATGTATTTTCTCATTGGTTTTAATTTAGCTTCAGTGTACATAAGATTATTTTAAAAGGTTTATTTAATTTTCTAGAATTTTAAAAAAATTGTTTATAAAATTTTGAGAAAATCTTAGATTTAGTTTTGTCATAGCTTACATTTTTGCCACAGCTTGTTTGACTAATGTAACTACATTTCTTAATTATTTTAACTAATGCAAAATTAAAATACATAATTTTAACAATTTTCATGTTAGATTGCTTTTACAAATATTATAGGGTTTCCGCCTTCTTTTTTTTTATATAGATTTTAAATTTATTCATATATATATAAAGTACAATAGGATTTTAAGGCTTCATCAAAGTAGTTATAAAAAAATCTTTCTAGGTGATTAAAAATATATATAGAGAAAAAATCTGATTTAAAATCGAATTTTAGGAATTAGTTGATTGTGTAGTTTATATTTAATCTTTATAGTTCTATTCTAAATAGTTCACTGTTTATTACTTTTTCTCTGTCCGTATAGATTTCATTTTGAGTACCTTTTAATAATTCGAAATTATATACTGTGCATATACTGTTTGCAAGATCCTTAATTATTACCTATTGCTTAGTAATTTTTTTTTTTTTTTTTGTTATTTGAAATGTTACAATATTAGTAAATCTGTTAAAAAGATATTCACATTTCTTTGACTTTGAATTTAGATATATTTCTAAGGATGATATTAATAAAATCTTCCACATTTGGCCCTCAAAAACCTTCAAGAAACTAGTAAATTATTCCAATTTTCTAAAGCTGTTTCAAGTTTATAAAAAAAAATTAATTATATTGGATTGAATCTGAAAACTTATACAATTAAGAAAAAATAAGGTTTAATAAAAAAACAAAAATATTGGAAATTAAAATTTAATAGGTTCCAAAATCCATTTTTATTTGTTCATAAGTAATTATTTGTATTTATAGAAATTATCTTATAGATAATCTTGAATTATCTTAACAAGTAATTTTTCTTTCTGGGAAGAAATAAGTTAAATTTTTTAAGGTGGAGATTTTCTTCGAAAGAAGGGAGGAGGATTTTTTTAAAAGGATGTCACTAAAGCTTTATTTTGATGCATTAGTGCTTTCACTAATAGACTATGAAGTTTCATTTGCAAGCTAGTTATTATCCCCTATTTTCTGTCTGTCATATTTATCAGCACTTTTGAGTTTATGGTTGATTCTCATTAGCCACTACTTTTACATTATGACTGTTACTGATATACTATGCCATTGTAATGCATTATGATTGAAGCATTATAAAAGTGAAATAATTTGCTGTTCATTGTTACTTGTGTATTTTAAATGAACTTGCAATAATATATTTTTGGAGAATATGTTAAAATAGACTTTTAAAATTAGTAATTGCTTTATTTAATACTATACTTGATTGAATTTATACTTACAATATAAATAAAACAATTCTTGATTACATATATAATTATTTGCTATTACATTATTTTATTTAATAAAGCTTTTATCTTTTTATTATACATATGAAATGTATAATATTTCTGAAATTTTTGTACTGGTTATGTTACCTTTAAAGTTATGATTTTATTTTTAATTGAACTTATTTTTGTAGGCCTCACTTGTACTGAAAGAAATTTTATTGATAAATCTGGGTTTCAACGCTATGCTTCAAAGCATGGTATCATTGTAGTTGGCCCAGATACTAGTCCACGTAAGTATAATAATTCATTAGCTATGAATTCTTTATTGTGAATTGTATATATGATTATAGTTTTCTTTTAAAAAATTATTTCAGTTCTTTGTATTAAATTCTAAGTGGTCATAACAATGATAATGCTTCAAAATATAAGAAAAGCCATTTTCAAAACCATATTTAAGATTACTCCTTTTTTTTCTGAAGAATATGTATTACTTTATTTGTGTTGCAAAATAATATTTTAGAATTCATTGTTAAAAATATTCATCTTTGTAAATGAAAAATGAATAACACTTTTGAAATAAAGGTTGAAATCATTCTTATTGAATTTTAGATGTTATATATGATATCTGAAATATTTAAGTAGCTACTATAGCAAGATTTTATTTTATAGTTTTATTATATTTTTATTATTGAAACTAAGTGTTCTTATTGTTCCAAATTTGTTCAGTGACAATTTCCTGTCTCTAATTTGTATTTATTTGAGATATTGTTTATGAAATGCAATTTTTAAATATTTTTGTTTTGAACCAGATATTTTTCTGTAGCAAATGCAAGTTAAGTGTTGTTAGAATATTTTTGCACTTGAAGATTTTAGAAATATTGTATAAGAATGCATAAATTATGAGTAATTTTTTAAATTCATTATAGTTTTTAAATATATTATTTTTTAATGAAATGCATTATTTATTTAATCTGTAATTTATTTTTTTATTACTAAAAGCTTCTTTTCTTTAAAAGATTAGTTATTACCTTACATTGAAGTAAAATTATTTTTCAGAATTTGCTGTTAAACTATTATTCTTTGGGTGGAAAAAAAATTATATGAAAACTGTAGTGCCTTTTTATTTAAACGTTTTGTATCATAATTTCTAATATATTTTAGAAAATAATGCATCAAGATTTCTATGTCAATATCTTTCTTACAAATGAGAGTAATATTTTTAATAACATTTTTTCCCCTTAATATTGATCTTGCCTTTAAATATTATAAAAGTGCAAATTTCAATTGTGTTTCATTTTGAATATCTTTTTGTAGACGACAACAACAACAAAAAAAGAGATTAGAATGTGTTTTCTAATGTAATTTTTTTTTTTTTTTTTTTTTTTTTTGCATGTAAAGAAAGACAGAGATTAAGCATAATAATTAATGTCTTTTTTGCAAATACATTTTTTAACTAGATGCCTATTTCTCAATAAAATAACATTTTAATTAATGATTTTGACATTTTAATTAAAAATTAACAAATATTTTGACAATTTTTAGAGATTAATGATATTTTTCCTTTCATATCATTTCACTATTGATTTTGGAAGTAAACACAACACACATGTATTAAAAATTAAATTTAAAACGTAATAGCATCCGAGTGATATAATTATAATTTAGTAATAATATAATTTAGTTGACATCCTCTTTTGTCATTTATTTTAACTGAGGTTTTGAAGTTTGAATACTTACCTGTTGAATCAAATAGTTAAAAAAAATTTCTTTAAGTGAATAATGACAATTTCTAGTACTTTAATCTTTTTGGAATATTTAATTAGAGTGATTATATAAATTTGATTATTAGAATTATCAAATTTTGATTATTAAATTGGAATTGTAAAATTAATTTTATTATTAATTTTTCAAGGTGGCTGTAATATAGAAGGTGAAGAGGATACTTATGATTTTGGTACAGGTGCTGGATTTTATGTTGATGCTACTGAAGAAAAATGGAAGACTAATTATAGAATGTATTCCTATGTTACCAAAGAGGTACTTCAACAATTTATTTTAATTAAATAAAAAACCTCTTCAACCATTTTTTTAATTAAATAAAAATTTTAATTAATTTAATACTATGTTTCTATTTTAATTAAAAATTTCATCTTCATTTATGTGTGTGTGTGTGTGAGAAATGGTATTAATTTTCATTTTCATTTTCTAGAATTTTTATTACTTTTGCCTTAATGTACCTGGAGAAATGAATAAAGGGGAGGGGGGAATCTGTAATTTTATATTTACTTTATTATCTTGCTTATCACCTTTGGCAAATAGCTTGTTTACTAGGTATATTGGTTGTTTAGTTTCTATTAAATCTCTTTTTTATAACTTGATATTCATGAATCCTTTAAAAAATATTTTTAAACTTCAAATTATTAAAGACATTTAAATTCTTTTATCTTAATAGCCTTGCACTTGTTCTGGCTGTTGTATATGCATGTCATAGTAGTTGCATGAAAGCATAACAGTTTATTTCATTTAAAATTTGATTTTGCACATTGTTGTATAATTTCATTTCTTAATTTTTATTAATGAATTTTATTAATGATTTAAAAGAATGTAAAAATCCATATTTGATTCCAGCATTAAATTAGAAACATTTTGTATATATTATGCAAGCATCTTATTCAATACGATACATATGGATTCAAATATGCTGCTAAAAATTAAAAGAATGGAAATTATCCCTTTACCATATATATTATCTTTTTATGTAATGTATTAAAGAGGGTTTTACCAACAGATTTCACAAAAACTTATAATTACCAAAGAATTAAAAAAAATTAACAGAATTTTCACTCTTTAGCTTTTGGCAGTAGCAGGGGAAAATTGGATATTTTCAGAAGCAGTAAAAATTGTTTGAATTTTATTTCAATTATGGAAATTACTATGCAAATTATGCATAAATTTTTTAAATCATCAAAATTTAATAAAAAGTTTACATGAACTAATTTAATATTTTGAAAAGATAATCTAATGAATTTTTAAATGTTATAGAAGTGGGTTTTTGTTCAGTGATGCATTCCAAAATTTTGATGGAAAAGTGCTATAATATTGATTAATTTCAGATTAACTAAAATTTTAATAAAGATATTGCATATTTGTATACCTATATGTTTATTGTAGTGCAGTAAAAGCAGAATTGGTTATAATAATTTTCTAATTTACTAATGTTACTAAAGTATGCATTTTTTCACTGTCTTAAGTTATTTTCATTATTCAGTGTAAATTTTGACATTATAGAGTTATATTTAGGAAGCAATTAAATATTTGTATAAATTAGAATTGAAGGAATATAATAAATAGTCATTTTGATTGTTAAAAAGATGAAGATTCCATGTCAAAATTTTTTAAAACTTCTTTGTCCTTATCTTGTTGATCATTTTTTAAAACTATTACTAATTCTATAAGAACTTCACCCCGTATTCAAGAAACCTCCTATTATATTAAAATTCTCTTTCAACAGACTTATTAAATTATATTTAACTATAGTATTTTTTCTATTTAGAAACTTCAAGAGCTGTAAAAGTTACATAATTAGAGAAAAAAATTTTACTGACTTTGATGGTATTTTTGTTTATAAATTTCAAATGCAAATAACTGTTAGACTTCCAACGGTTGTTAATTTAAAGTTTAATGTATCTGAAAAATGAATTGTTACGAAAAACATATAAGAAGGATTTACAGTAAATCTTATTTTGTATACTGTGTTTCTTGCTTAATAACAAATTTTAATTTACCTTTTTGTTTAGAGCAATAAATAAAATAAATAATGCATGCAATATTTCACAATTTTGTTTTCATTTTTTTTTAGTTACCAGCACTAATTAATCAAGAGTTTCCAAACAGTGGCAAGTGTGGAATTTTTGGTCACAGGTGATTCATGTTATATGAATTTTCATTAATTAATTTTTAAAACTATAATTTTATAAATTGATTAAAATATATTATTGTTAATGGATTAAATGTGTTATTGTTTCACAATATTTTCAATATCGTAAATGTTGAAATATTTTATTGAAAAAATGCTCATAGTGGTTGATTATATATTAACAGAAATTTCTGCACATTGTAACTAAATATACAACTGTTAAATGATGATTATATTAAATTTCAAGAAATGGCAACTATTTACTTAGCACAACTGAATTTTCTAGTTCTGTAATTACTGCAAATGAGGTGGCGTAAAAGCAACAGAAATATCAAGAATTTATAAAACTGGCAGGGGGTTGGTAGTATATTAAAGGAATGTTTAATTATTTAGAGTTAAAATTATTAAAAGAAATTGTAACAATATTTGATGGGGACTAAAGTTTCAAGAAAGTATTATTGTTACTAATGGGATTACAGTGTATATATTCTTTATATAAAATATGTACAGAGCAGAATTAAACATCTGTGCTGTTGAGTTGTAATCAGCAAAGTGGATAAGTCTTTTGTTTATCATGTTTTATAGAATTCAATTTACTTATATTTGTTTAAAGATTTTTTTTCCTTTATAATGAAGTTTTTTTTAAAGTAAAATGATGATTCTCCACTAAAAGGAATTCAATTATATTTTAAAATAATATACATTTTCATTATATGGATATTCTAGAAAATAGATTTTGGCATTAATAGAATGTCTTATTGAAACTCCTTAAAAATTTATTCAACTATATCTTTATTCATTGTGACTATTTGTTTTGAGAAAATAATTTTCCAGGTTTTTGAATTAATAAATATGAGAAATTGAGAAGCAGGTGTTAAAATTTTGGTTTTTGATTATAAACACAAATTATTGTATAGACTGTTAATTGCAAAGAAAACTTTTTAGTTTTAATTGAATGCATTTAGAGAACAAGGAATTAATACTATAAATATCGTTTAAGCACATTTTAAAACAAATCTTGAATTTTTAAAAAAATTTTTTTCTTTGAGTAAAATTTGCTTCATTATTTTTCTTAATTTTATGCATAGTGGTAATTTTTATGATGTCACATATGTCTGTAAATAAGTTGGTTTTAACTTTTGTTATTTTTAGTATGGGCGGTCATGGTGCACTTACAATTGCTCTTAAAAATCCTGAAAAATATGCCAGCATTTCTGCTTTTGCTCCCATAAGTAATCCTTCTGTTGGAGGTTGGGGCCAAAGAGCTTTGACTGGATACATGGGCTCTGATCGTAGTTCATGGTCAGAATGGGATGCAACTTTGTTAGCTAAAGCTTACAATGGGCCTGAAATAGAGATTCTTATTGATCAGGTAAAATTTTATGAATTTTAACTGATATCTATTAAATTCCTTTATTCTTGACTTTTATTACTATTACAATAATTAAGAAAGATAATAAATAATGGATTGCAGAATATGATTTTCATATGATGTTGAATTAATTAAGAGACATTCCAGGATGTTTAGCTTTGTGTAAATCTCTGTAAAGGAAAAAAAAAGTATTGTAGAATTGCATATTCATTTTAGATATGAAGAAGTGAGAAAATCTTTGCTAGTATATAGTAAATTTTGCTGAACTGTACAGATTGACATATTTCAAAGTAAAACAATTGATTATTATTTTTAAGCAATTAATATAAAGGAATGAAGTTCATTATCGATCATTCTAATATTGTCATGAAAAGTTTTCTAAAGTGTATCTGCATTATTTTTTAAAAATGAATAATGAAAAATTTCCCCTTTTTTTTCATCCTATACTAAGAATTTGATGTTACAATAGTACTTACATTTATCATAACTTTATGGGGGGGAGCTGTAATATTAAGGTTTTGATTTTATGGATTATTTATTTGAATACTTATTTATTATCAGATGTTTATAATTATTGTGTAATTACAAATTTATTCTTAATTTCTCAATAATAACCTTTAAAATATTAATTATCTCTAAGAAAACTATTTTATTCTGCACGTGAGATAGTATATTTCTTGTTAAGTCCTTTTATTCTTTAAAATGAAAAGTTAATCATCCTGTGAAGATATTGACCAAACAATTTAAATTTAAATTTTCATTCAATTTTTTTTCTTCAAAATTTTGTGTTGTTTAAAAAAACAACCAGTCTTATAGTCCATAATTTCATCATTAAATTTTGATTAGTAATGGTGTCATAATTCATTTTTCAAACAACATTACATAACATTATTCCAAACATTATATATTTCATACAGATATTGCTTCACTTCTGTTAAAAAATTCAAATAATAGCTTGGGTTATGAAATCTTAAAAGAGTAGCTAAACAAGATCAAGTAGTAGAAGTCATAATAGCAATAAGATAAAAAGCATTAATTGACATTCCTTGTTTCACTAAAATACCTTAGCATAATTGCCTGGCATCTTGTTGTTACCTCTTATTGCACAAGAAAAATAATTAGATATGTAATGTGTTATAATCTGCCACAATTATTATTAAAATCCAAAAACAATCAAAATATTGCCAATATCATTTAATTATATATGAAGTACTACAATAACATTCCATAATGATTTGATTGTGGGATTTGATTCCCAGTACAATAATGGAAGCAAAATGTAAAAACTTATAAAGAAGTGCAAGATAGATTTATACCTTGAAAATGCACAAAGCATTAAAAAAATGCATGTAATAAATTCAATCAGTACTGGCCAAAGACCCTATTCACCATAGATTTTATTTGTACGTGCTTTGAATATATTTTTCAGGAAGAAAGTTCTTCAGAAATGTACAAAGTTAACCCTAGTGACATTGGATGATGTTTATTTGCAAGAATAAATAAATGCTAAAAAATTTTAATGAGAGGACACTGGGCTTTTGTTACTGTTCTTTGAAAGTACTTCAGATATTAATTTGGATAAAATTGTATTTAATAATTCTTTAACAAACAAATCTTTCTTTGGTACAAAATTGAAAGAATACACATTTTCCCAAAAATAAAGGTTTGTATCAAATGAGTCATAACTTTTTTGTATGTAAAATTCCTATCAAATTTACTTATATTAATGATGTCCCAAACTTTTTAGCTTTATTAGTATTTTTTTTCTTCTTTATAGCATCATAAATAAATAGCTGCTGTAAGTATCAGATACAATTTCTGTTACATAATTCCTTTTTTCTCTTTATATTTGTGAGTTTGTATTTAGTTGATTGTTTCAGATGAAATTGATTTTTTAGAAACTTGCTTTTCGGCTATGCAATTATACTCTTAACAAAAAAGCCTTTTTTTTTTTTTTTTGCTGAATTTGATCTTGATGTGAAATTTCATTTGTTTGTCTAGGGCATTTCACTTTTTAATTCATAAGAAAAATACTTTTTTATTGATTCAATTTATTTTTAAATTTATGGTGATTACTTGTGTCTAAAATCTTAATTTCATTCTTGTATTTGATTTTTAAAAAAATGCATACATTTTCTAGGGTACTGAAGATTGTTACTTGGAAAAGGATCTTATGCCCGAGAATTTCATAAATGCTTGCAAAGGAACCAAAATTAAACCTACGTTACGTATGCAACAGGTACAATAAAGAGATTTAAATATTTAATTACATAGAAATTGACTTAAATAATTTAACCAATTAAAGTTTCATACAATATGTGATTTTTAATTGTTTTATTTTCATGCTTTCTATTAATTTTTAATTATAAATACAGTAAATGTAAATAATTCTAAATATTTAAAAAGAAATTAATTTTGTTACATTCAGTTTCACTTTTTTGCAATGTTAATTAACAAAAAAAAAAATTGCTTAACATTTACATTTGCTGTTTCTTGAAAGTTTTGTGTATAATTCTCTCTTTTATATGAACATATACTTGATATAAATTTAGACCGTTTTTATTTCGTTGAGTGAAGTTAAAAGAATATAGATACATTAGTAGCCAAAATTCTTGAAATCATTTTTCAATTTTGGTATGCATAACTTCTTATTTTTTCACCTAATAGCATGAAATGATATTTAAATATAGTAAAATAACTAATTTTCTGTAATATTATGCAAAATACACCTTCAATATATATCTACCTTGGAAAGAATAGTATAGTATCAAGTATATTATTTGTTTGGTACAGAAGTATTTTGCTTATAGTTGCAAAATTAAACTTTCATTTTGTTTTCGTGTAACACTTTTTTTCACAAAGCATATTCTGATTTAAATCATCAATATTGGTCATGTGATTTTATTCAGTGGTGTTTCATGAAATGTAATCATGGTGATACTATAATTTTCTTACCATTATCATATATGTGTGTGATATTGATGCATATTTGTGCTGTTGCAACTTCTGCCTTTTATTATTAACTATAAACAGTTCAATATTAATAGCCTAACAAAATTTTTTAAGTTAAATGCTTTAACTAATTAATAGCAAACTAACTAATCATAGCAAAAAAATGTAAAGAAATTTGTTTTCTTTTATTCCTTACTACATTTATAAAATTTTCACAGTTGTGGTTGATCTATAAAGCAAGAATGTAATGCAAGATTAAAATAATTTTCTAATTTCTTTTAAAGCAGAAACTTTACAATATAACCAATAAAAAAATAAGCATACTCATATTTAATATAATTAAAAATACATCCAAGTTTATTTTCAAAAACTTTTATCTTTATACTTTCATGACTTAAATGTACCTTATCCTTTGAAAACAAAGCAGTTGCATGCAACTTATTTCATTTCATTAAATGCCTCAAAAAATACTTTATTTTTTAATGCGAAAGAAATTCTGCCTCTGATTTAATAACAGGAATTATAAGATGGAAAAAATATTCTATTACATCTAAAAGAGCAATGTGATATTTTTAAATGAAAATATATTTAATGATATTCTTTAAGAAACTCTGTTTCTTAAAAATAATTGTGTTTTATTTGTAGTCGTGGCTTTTTAAACCATGAATCTTAATCCCAGATATGATTATGCAGAATAATATTGGGACCAGGGAAATTTTCCTTTTGATTCATCAAACAAAGGAATTTGGAAAAATAGAAATTTTATTCAAATTTCTGCAGTAAAAAAAATATTTTCAATAAATTTATTTATCTCTAATTGTCTTTCATTTCCTTGTAAATTTTAATTGTAGGCCTATGAAAATTTTTTATCTGATAGAGAAAATGTTAAAAAACTCAATTTCTAACCTTTACAAACGTGCATCAGTACTTCTTGCAATTTAAAAACATGAAAGGAAAAAATAAGGAAAACATGGTCTTTAATTGTGCATCATGCAGATGAAACTTTGTACTGAAAGTAAGTGACGTTTATTCGAGTAGTTAATTTCCCTCTTCACTCAGAAGTATAATCATTAAATAGTTAAATTATGTATGCATTTTTATTATTTACTTATTTAATTACTAGCAAAAGAATATTTTGAGGATTTTTTTTTTTCATGTGATGGTATATTTTAATTTTTTTATCTTCAGATTCTTTTATTACTGTTTTGTTTTAGATTTTGTCATATCATCTTCAATAGATATTAAATCTAAAGAATTAATGCAGGAAGAATTACTTAGAAAATGTTAATTAATAACTTCAAAGTTCAATGAAGAAATCGGATCCAATAAATATATGTAATTTAAATCTTGAATGACCAGTTTATTTGGAAATCTTGTATATCTAATGTAATTTTTTTTCCTTCTAATTTTAGGGATATGAACACAGTTACATGTTTGTTTCAACCTTTATTGGAGAACATTTTGAATATCATGCTAAGAATCTGTGCCAGTAAAAATGTTGAACTTATTTGCTATTAGGAAATATGTATCATGTAATCAAAAAAAAATATTTATGAAAATTTTTTTAAGGAATAATTTTTTTAATTTGTATATTATTAAAATGATTGCTTATGTACATAAAATGAAGATTATTGTGATGAGATTATGTAGAAATTAATCTGATTTAATTCATGAAATAATATAATCAACTATTAATTATTTATGTATGTTTTTATTGCTCTCCTTTTGAAATTCTGTTGCAGCTCACTTTTACTTTTGTTAATCCCATGCTTCACTTATGTTTGTTAAGTGTTATTTGGTAACATCTTTTAATAATATTTTATTTGAATAAAGTCATATTTTTGTATAGCATTCGTAAATTATTATGTTGCTTCAAAATTTTTCAAAAAAAATTTTGGTACTGAAAAATTTGCAAATAGACATTGCTATTTTTAAATACTAATAATGACTGAATTTATAAAGAATTCCCTATTCAAATTTTATATATGTGACAGTTCTTTATTTTTTTCATAAATGTGTTGAGCTTCATTGAAATAATCATTGTAAACCAATTACTGTCCTTTTTATTGTGTCTGTTTAAAAATGGAAGTCAGGTAAGCCGAAATAGATTTCACTCATATTTGGTTTGCTAATTGAAATCTCTGAAATGAATATTCTTTCTAGAGCTTCAGACTTAAATATATATTATAATGTATTATTGAAGGAATTTGACATTTATAACAGGGTGGCTACTGAGACTGTGAACAAAATCCTCTTGACAAATTGCTGACTTGCAACTGCTAATTTTATTAGTTTCCTGGCTTTCTTTCTGTTCAGAATCACAATATGTGTGTTATATACATTATGAAAAGATAGTTTCATAATTTATATAATAGGAAAAAATATTATTTCTATTAAATTTCATTTTTAAAAAATAAATGAACATCCTAAAAAAATTATTAAAACAGCATATTACATTTTATATATATGGAAAAATAATCGAAACTTTAATAAAATACTTCATTTCTAAAACTACATAAGAATTCTAAGAAACATTAAAACTACTTTTTGCAACATAAAAATTATTTTAACAGTAAAGTTTATTATGATATCTGCTCAGAATTTTAGAACAATTCAATTACTAATTAATGCTTTTTGCATAAGTATTAAAATTGCATTTTATAGCATAAATATAAAAAAGCATGATTATATGCAACTAATAATGTATATTTTAGCAAAGATTTAAGCAAAAGAAACTGCCAAATATTACTTCCAATCTTTTCTTCAACAAATAAGAAATTACTTCCTGTTATCAAAAATGTATGTTTTTAAAAATGAATAACAGTATTTTAACTTCATTTTTGTTACAAATAATTCTAGATGTAAAATACTAATTTGAAGATAACTCAACTAACAAATGCTTACCTATTACAATTAAAATGTAAAAAAAAATCCATGAATAAAATTCAATTAATAACTTCAAAACTCAAACTGAAGTTTGAGAAATATCAATTATTAGAATGCAAATTAAAAATATTTGGTTTTAAACAAGCAGTCTTGCTTTAAGTGAATTTACAATAATCATTCTGAGTTTAACAAATTATATTTTCTTTTCATCATTGTTAGAATTAAAGTAGTTTAATTTCTTTGTCTATCTATATAAGTAAAAATGTAAATGTCCGTTTGGTCAAAATTTTAAATTGACAAAAATTTTTCATCGATTGCCTTCACATTTTTACACTGTGTTGCATTCGAACATGAGCGTGTTTTTATGCATCTATTATAAAGCTGTCACGTCCATGAGAGGTAAAAACATGTGTCTAAAAAAACTGCTATTTGGATGTAAAACCCACACATGCTATACTAATTATTTTACGATTCAATTTCAATGTTTCCAATTGCATTGTTAAACTGAATTAGTTTTTGATTACTTCCTATGATATTTTGTTGGAATTGAGCTGTGACGTTTACCATAGTATTCATTTCGTGAAGTTCCAATATAGTTTTCCTCTCTTCGTTTTACAAAAGTGTTTTTCTTATTTCTTAGTGTAATTGGGCTACGATGATTGATTTTCATTTGAATTTCAATTACATTGTGAAATTGACCTCTTAGAAGTGATTTGTTCAAGCAGATTGAAATATTTCGTTTCTCATTGTGTTGATATTAAACTGTGTCGATTAATCAATGTTTGAATTAGTTAAATACTTCAGTAAATTTAAAAATAGTAATAATTATGCTGTAATAAAATCTATATAAATAGAAACATACCCTCCAATTTTGTGGGAGTTGTCAACCCAGTCATCCGTGGCACCGATATATTACATATAACGTAATCTCAACAAATTACTGAAGAATAGATACTTCCAAAGAATTTTAGCTAGATAAAAAAAAAATATTTTTAAAAATTATTTAAGACATTTATTGTTGACTAAATATGTAAATGAAATAATATTTTAAAAAATTGCATAGAACACCAGTTTTGCTTTTATTAATTCTCCATTTTTCAGTTTAACATCATTATCAGCATTGAACTCCCATATTCAATTTTGTTTTGGGAATCGACTCCAGAGTTTTTGCATTCATGCTGGAACAAGATTCTGTATTTGTTTGTTTTTAACTATGCTAAAAAATGCTTTCTTATCCGCATTACGGTGAGCAAAGACTCGGGAGAAAGGTATTTTCAGCGTATTTTGTAATTTTCCGCTTACATATCCGTTTTCTTTTGTAGTTTCCCTTAGTTTTTTTCAATAAATATCCGCAATTCCGTAGTTTCACCTGTTGGAGGGTAAGTTATACTTCTGCCTCTCCGACCCGCCATGAAGGCACACGGATTTAAACCATAAAAACTGAATGACCAGACCGCCGCAACAACAACATTGGCGGGAACTGTGGTTGAGTCCTAAGGGCCATCACCGGCCACGGTACAACCCTCCCCAAAGGAAGTACGCCCTGTCATTGATGGGAGAAGTCAGATCCCCCCCCCTATTAGTGTACCCTCCAGGGTGGTGAGATCCAACCATCCTCAATTCGAGAAATCAACCATCCTCATCCTCAATTCGAGATGCCCCCCGGGGGGGTGATGTTGGAGGGTATGTAAAAATGTAAATGTTAATCTTGATTAAAGAGATTTTATTTGTAGGCAGTTCCTAAGCAAGATTTTGTTGAAGAAATGCCTACGCAATTCACATAAATCGCGAATAGAAAATAATTTGAAGGACGCAAACGCGGTGAGCAAATCGACTGAAAACCTGGTATATTTAAAGAAACAGAAATAGGCAAATTGTGCATCATGCATCCCAGTCGAGATGAATGCTACTTTTTTCGCATATTGTTGGTAAATATACCTAGTCCAGCGTCTTTCCAGTAGTTGGGAATCGTTATCGGCGTTACACATGCCACTTTCAGCACTGCATGTCAAGCTCAGAATTTACTGGAAAACGATCATCACTGGGATATATAAATGATACGTGCAACCACCATCATATAAAAATCAAATTCGTGTATTATTTGCAATCATACTGATCGCCTGCTCTCCTTTATCCATATGTGTTATTTGATGAAATACAATGGGTTGAAGATATTTCCCACCGAATACTCAAGGAGATTTCACATATGAACGTGGGTTTTGCAACAGAAATCTACAACGAATCGTTGATAATGGTTGAAACTGCTTAGAAATTGCGAACAAAGTTCTCAATCAATTGAGAATGCCGTCATTGAATCGATCTGCTGCTGCATCGCTCGATATAGAATTTTATCGTGAAAAAAATTACAATACGAGTGATCTTTTGTCATATGTGCAATCAAATATTCTTAAATTAAAGCTTGAGCAAAAAAAGCCTTTTACAATCATATTATACAACTGTTAATAAAAGGGTTAGGAAATTTTTTTCTTGGATACGCGAGGAAAAACTGATCAAATGTATCTAACTAGATTGATTCTTGCAGCAATTTGATCCTAAAATGACAACCTTCCGTCGTACGAAATAACTGATATTGCTGCAAGGAGGAATAATTGCTTATTCCTCTTTGAAATTGCCATTTGAACATGCAATTCATTGAAACTCCCAAGGATAACATTTTCAAAGCATTCTGCATGAGAAAAGTATTGCAGATGTGTGAACTTATTGTTTAAGATGAATGTACAGAAGCGCACAAAAAATTACTCGAGACCTTGATCGATCATTGTAAGAATGCATGAAACCATCACTTTGTGGGAACGCATTAATATTGTTTGCTGGAGATTTCAAGCAAAGAGAACCTGTAATCCATTGATCGACACCAGCGGATAAAATAAAGGCTTGCCTGAAGTATTCTACTTTGTGACAAAACATACAGACATTGAAATTAACTACAAATATGCGCATCCAGCTTCAAAACAATTCAACAAGTATTCTCGCATCAATTGCTGTAAAGTGGGATCGGAAAAGTACTGAGCTGATCTGACCTCAATGCGAATTTCATTTGCTTCATAACTTTTGCAATTTAGTAACGTCAAAAGAATTGATTGAACAAGTATTTTCCAATATTCACACCAATGATCTTTTCTTGCAGCCAAGAAAGACGTCTACGAACTTAGCAATGTTATTCAACCTAACATTCAAAATGGGACTTATCTTACTTTTTGTGACAACGGCTTTTAAATTATTTTTATAGAATAAGATTCAGTTGTCTGGAAAAAAGCTTAACGTGATAATCTTTTTAATCGGATTTGAAATGAATTATTTCGAAGCTAAAGGAATTCGTTAAATTTGAAAGCAATTTATAGTAACAGCATAAAGCGCTCAGAGAGAAATTGCAGGAGATGAATACGCCAAAGAGGAGTATTGATCTCAATTACTGGGTTGAGCTTAACTAACTATTCCTCTCTCAATTTGACTACAGCGATCGGGTTTTTAAAACCTCCGTGACACGACATCGAATATTCTAGAATAAATGCTAGAATTTAAATCCCAACGGAATTATCACTCTGATTCTCGAATATTCTGCATCCTTCATATTTGTCACCAAAGCATGGGTGGATAACTAGACATTCATTTAGCAACATTACTATATCTGAAAAACTATCTTCCTTGCCAAGAGACTTGTTGAACAGGGAGGCAATATTAGAAATTTATAACAATATTAATTGCATTCATGACGCTATAGTCAACTTTTATTTTATTAAAAATCCTATAGGAGTAATGGCAGTTATTGTATGTCATTCCTCAATAGTTTTTAAAACAAACTGAAAAGTGTAGTATATATTCATTTGATGAACAGTATGCATGTGCTTCTATGTCAAGAGTTTTGGTAAATGTATCAAAAAGTAAGTTGCATTTTCTAATTTTGTGATTATATAAATCTTGAAGAATTTTAAGCATGGACATTTTATATGCATCTTAATACCACTGTTATGTCAAAATTTTATTTTCAAAATATAACAAATCAATACATAAGGCATATAAAAATAATTTCTATTGACATGGCATTGATATAAAGAAAATGATATTTAAAGATTCTTTATATATGATGTCTTTGAATGTATGCATAGTTTTTATACAGTTAAATTGAACTATAAAAAGCTAAAAGAAAAATAAGCCAATAATGCATTGAAATTGCCTACCTAATTATTTATGCATGTTTTTATTTTCTTGTTAAAAAATAATTAAGAATGAATTACCAAATGATTACATAATAAACATTAAGTTCTATAAAATTAAGTATCCAAATGATCACACTGAATTATATATAAAGATGCTGCAACATTAAAATTGTAAACATACATAATGGGAAAATATTTATTCTCTTATCAGATATACACATATCATTTTTGGGAAACAAAATAGATTTGAATTGTTTTAAATGTTTCTAATCGCTGCAATATTTATCATATATTTCCAATTGTAAATGGAGCATTCAAGTCATTGGAAAATTTAAGAGTACATTAAAAAGAATAGGTACAATTCGGTTTTAATGACGACCAAAAAGCGTCAAGAAAAAATTTCGTCAAATTATAAAAATATATTCAAGTGCATACACACACACACAGCTATATAGTTTAATGATTTAAATCACCAAATTTGCAAAAAATTTTCTTGACGCTTCTTGGTTGCCGTTCCAACTGATAAATATTAAAAAAATACAATGAAAAAGCAAAAAAATATTCTTGCATTAATTTATTTTTAAATAAAAACTTATAAATGCATTAAAATCAAAGAGCACAAATTCTAAAATAAAGAAGTGTGCATATTTTGTTTATTTTGAAATTGTTATCATTTTGAATAACAAAATAAACTGTAACTTTGTTTCAACATGAAACAAACTATTAAATCTTCTACAGAGAAGAAAAGTACTTTTCTTTTTATTAAGAAATCATGACATTTTTTATACATTAAAATAAATAGCAGTTGTTTGTACATACTTTCAGAATCCGGTATAAATTTTTGAATCTACTACAAAAAGGTTTTTTTTCAAACATCAGATTCAAAAATCTGGTCAATTACTTCTTTTGATTCAGACTCAACTGTATTTTTTGAATTGTTCAAAAAACTATACCTTTGGAAAAGTAATGATTTTGCAAACTGATAAAGTTCTATATCAAGTCTGTTTAAGTCTTTTATTCTCTGGACATCTTCTTCACTTATTTCAGATAATGTCAAGCTGCTACGTGTTTCATTCAACTGCTGAAATGGCTGAAGAAATTTTAAATGAAAAGTGTGTTCAAATAAGTATTGAGTGAGTTTTTGATATTCACAAAGTCCAAAGAATGCCATTCTTTGTAAATTTTGTTTGGCACTAGCAAGCATTATCACTTCTCTTTGATGCTTTGTCATTACAGACTGATTGTAACAACCAACAAGAGTTAAATCAGCCAACATTCTAGTCTGTCGATTTAGAGCTAAATTGGATTTGCAGTTCATAAATTGTTCCAAAGTGACATCACTCCAATCTTTTCCTTCAAAACAAGGAGACAATTCCTTTTTAGTTGGTGACCTCCCACCACACAAATGCCGAGCAGTTTTCCAAGTTGCTCCTCTCTGAACATGTCGGTACTCACTTAAAAACCTAGCAACTGGTTCTCGTAATAATGTGATATAAAAGTACCTAAAAATATTTAAATTACTTATTAACGTTCATTAGTCATAATTAATTTATTACTTAGAATATCTATATTTTATATACATATCAAAATAACTAAATTTTCTGGCCAAACTAATTCACAATCATTCTTGGTTAACTCTTCAGCATGCCATGCAGACATTTTTAACATTAACACACAAGCGAGGTCATCAAGCCCTTATCTTATTGGCAATTTGTATATAAAAAAAATTTGGTCACAGTATATAAATGTTTTTCCAAGTAGATATGTTCTTATTTAAGAAACAAGTGCGACTTTAATAAGAAAAGTCAAAAGTGAATGAATCCTTTTTTTTTTCATATCTTTTTTACCTATTCAATTCATATAAAACTTATTATTTTTTAATGTAAGTAATCTTTTCTTGTACAAACCTATTGGAAGAGAAAGAAAATCTGTATTTTGCATATAATTTACATTTCAAATTTTTTGGGAAAAGAAGTTTTAACATACTACTTTGAAAGTTCATAATTTTAGTCTTTCATTTTCATATATATATACAAAAAAATATTTTTATCATTCAGAATAAATTGAATTGTTAACATAAATTTCAAGATAATTTATTCATGTCATAAAAGATTGAATTTCATATAAGGATTTGCTACTTTTTTCCCAAACAAGAAAGAACTAAATCTGTTTTTCTAGAGTATTCAGAATCTGCAATTTGTTCCAATTCCATGTCATGAAGAAGAAGATTAGAACAAAAGAAATCAACGAAGCGATGCATCTCATCTTTTATAACAGGTTTAGGCTGAAATTGATCCCTATGTGAGCCGGCATTTTCAATTCTTTCAATGTTATGGCTATGACATCAAGGACTATAATGCATTATTGATTATCCCAAAGAAAACACAAATGCAAAGGATAATATGGAAATTTTCTCAATTATTAAGGTTTAATTTTTTAGGTGCATGATTGTCCCTCATAGCTAGCATGAATAGAAATTTTTAAGAGAAATTTAATTGCAAACCGAATAGTGACATCTGCAGACACTTCCTGCTAATCCATATAAGAATGTGAACAAATGAGGGAATATAAAAGACAGTAGATATAAGAATAAAATAGAAAGAAGATCTGATAAGCATATATTTCAGGTTTATAAAAGCTCTTCCATTTGAAGAAGATACACCTTTAATGCACATTTATAATCTCACTTTTATTCCTTTAACCCTCAATATTTATTTCACAATATGTAATGGAAAGTAAATAGTTAAGCAAAGAAGGTAAATAGTTATTTCAGAGAAACAAATAAGAAATGATAACTTTTTAAAGAGTTCAGAAATGAAAGAGAATAAAAATCAAAATTTGGTGCATATAAATAATGCAAAGAAAATAAATAAGAGATGCAAGTTAAGAAAATATTCATGATTAAAAAATTTCATGCATCAAAAATGTAATGAAATCATGAAACAGCAAAGCCACCATTTTTGGCAACTTTAACTGAAAGAATAGAAAAAAGTAGTAAAGCTGTCACAGTATCAATGAGTTTGAAAATACAGAAACTATCAAATTCACCAAGAATACTAAATTTTTCCATTTAGAACACTGAATTCTCAAAAAGTAATTTAAGTTAATGCCATATATAAATTTAAAAAATTAAATAAAAGGAAGATTAATTTTACTCAATAATAAAGCTTAATATACTTGTAGATAAATGTGAAGTTTTAAAATAATAGCAGATAAATAATTATTAATACAAATCATTACACATGCAATAAAGCTATTTTTTCATATTTAAAATTTCTTTTATAATAAATCTGAATAAAGGGAAATCATGTGTCAATTTTTCTAAATAATGATATGCATAAAACGAACAAATTTATAATATATATATATTTCATTTCAAAAAATTACATTTTTAAACACTAGACTGTATGTTAATTATGAAATTAAATACCTTCTTTTTGAAGACTCTCTTTCAGTTTGATCCATAGCACTATCAACACAGTTCGTCAGTTCAGTCCAGTCAGCATGTAATCCACATTTCCAACCAGTAGAATATCGACTAAAAAGCCACTGCCTGTCTTCTGAATGAGGACGAGAGCATTTGCATTTTTTCCGTCCCTTTTGACAAGAGCAAGGCTGTTCTAATGCTAAATTTTTCACCAAATGTCTTCCAAATGAAGTTCCACCTGTTTTTTGAATATGCAAGAATACAACAACATCTGAACCTTTGATATCAAATTCAAAATCAGGTTCTTTAACCATATCTTCAAATGACAGTTTACTTTTTGTTCTATATAAATCAGATTTCGCTATAAGGGGATGAGATAAAAATGATAGAGGTTTTCCCATATTGTCCACCACATGTTTTAAACTAAATTTATTCCATTGACTAGAATGACTTTGAGAATATGTCCAACTATTAAAAGCACAAATTTGGTCAGAACATAAATAACTTAAAGTTATAATTCCAAATGCAGTTAGAGATAGGCAAATAATAGCTAGATTTCTATAACGGCAGTAAATTTGGCACTGATTCATATTTAAAAACCCAGTATTTCAGTATCAGATATTTTACCATAGCTTAGATATAAAATTACAAATAAATATGAATGTTATAGTATGATTATGGTATGAAGGTTCTTATGTCGCTCGAACGATTTTACAGAATTGAACCATATACCAGAAGAGTTCCCCAATATTTTGTTAGTACACATTCTCTCAGATTTTACTGGCTTATGCTGTTACTCACAAAGAACACACTTATCCATCTGTGCTCTATCAGTATGTTTCGATCTCAAATTATAAAGAATGCATAAATATTAAATTATAACGCCTTTAACGATTAAGGAATAAAGTTATTTATATTATTTCCTATATTTTCTGTTAAAAATAATCTTTACCACAAAGAAAATATCATCCCGTGTTTATTTCTAAAAGTCGCACTTTCACTGTAACCGTGATATTCAGATTCTTATTTTCAATTTTTTTTTATTTGATTTCGTTGAACATCTTTGATACGCTGCGTTCGTTGAAGGAATTTCTTTGTTGCGTAGTTTGCAAAATGAACATTTTGCGTTTTGTTGTTTAATTTCGAAATCTAAAATAATTGTAGTGTGTGAGAGTTTTTTTACTCTTAGCATATTAAAATGTCCAGCCGTTCTCAGTTGTTTGTTGGGCGACTTCCAATCGATATTCGTGAGCGCGATGTGGAACAAGTTTTTGAGAAATATGGCCGACTACTTCGTTGCGATGTGAAATATGGTAAGGCCTGTGTACAGTATCAAGGTTTTTCTAACATAAAATATAAAAACTAATTTTTTATGGATGTATAACTTCAATTTGATTGCTTTCTTATTTGTTCTATTATTCGTGTTCTGTAGTTACTGATGTACTTAAAAGTGTACACTCAGTATTATTTGTAAATTAAATTATATTACTTTCACGTTTTCTGTGTTAACTTTTTGCTTGAACACTAATCTTAATAACTAAGTTTTGTTTTTTATACTATTTTTGTCATTGAACGGTAAATTTGTATAGATAAAAATCTTTTCATTTATCGATTCCTTAAATTTTGTACAACACGCATGTTTTTCATTTGTAGATTATCTTTCTCACCCATTCTCCCTTCCTACATTTTTGTCATGTACAATATTTATGTATTTAAGTAAACGTCAGAATATTGAATACTTATATGTAACATCTGACTAACAAAAATTTTTTTTAAAAAGAATTTTTTAAATCGTTATTTATTTAGCCAGACATACTCTCTTGTAAAATTCTCAATGTAAAAGAGCAATATAAAATATAAAATCAGCTCATAATTTATGAAAAATTACAAATCAATAATTCACGTGCTGCTTGTCTAATGGCTGCAAAATTTCGATATTTTTGTCCCCATCTAATATATTATTTTAGTTGATGATTGTGCAACAAACCGGCATGCTTACATATATTGCCTATTACTAATAATGCATGGAGAACATGGTATGCATGTACAGTCGCTCCAAACCAAACTCGGACACCATAGAAAAACATCTTGTTTTGCAAAAATACTTTGACTAAAAGGAATTTAAAAAAAAGTAAAGATGGTTTTCTAATAGTGAATTTATTGCTCTATTAAAAACAAACCAAATAACGCTAATTCATAAATTATAATGACAAATTTAGAGATAAAAATAAAAGTGCGGAAGAAAGAGAGCGCAAGCCAAATTCGGACATCGGACAATAAAGCACCAAATAATTGCAACCCTGAGTGAAAATTGTAGACAACTTCATGAAAAACATTGTAGTTGTTCAGCGGAATTCTCGATTTGACATTTTTTTATTTATTGCAGAAAAAATCTTAATTTATTGAAAATGTCAAGGCAAAGGGGCCAAACGAGCATAGAGTTAAGGAAATTGATTATTAAGCATACTGAAGATGGAAAGTCTGTGCGTGAAATATCGGAGATTGTCAAAAGAAGTCATTCCATGGTTCATGACATCATAAAACGCTACAAAACCAACAATCAGGTGGAAAATAAGCCTAAAAAGGCCCATAACAAGATTTTAACCAAAGCAGATGAGCGATATTTCGTGAGAAAAGTGAAAGTAAATCCCTTCCTTAGCGCTCCAAAGCTAGCTATTATTGCTGAAAATGAATTAGGGAAAAAAGCTAGTCCATAAACAATTAGAAATGTGCTCCATAAGAAAAATCTCAATGGAAGGAAAGCCAGACAAAAGCCTTTCATAAGTAAGCGAAATCAAAAAGTAAGACGTGAATTCGCAAAGGAGCATGAAAACAAGGATTTTTCTTACTGTAAACAAGTATTATTCACTGACGAGAGCAAATTCAATATATTTGGATCAGATGGCAAGCCATATGTTTGGAGAAAATCGAATGAGGAATTGCGTAGAAAAAACTTGAAACCAACTGTGAAGCATGGTGGCGGATCAGTAATGGTCTGGGGATCATTTTCAGCTGCTGGCCCAGGAACTTTGCATTTCATTGAAGGGAGAATGGATCAGAATGCATACCTTGACATTTAAAAAACAAATTAGGCACTATGTGTGCAAAAACTTTCACTTGGCAATAATTGGAGATTTTATCAGGATAATGATCCCAAGCATAAAGCTTATAGAGTGCGTTCCTGCCTCCTATATAATTATCCTCACGTCATGGAAACATCACCCCAAAGCCCAGACATAAATCCGATCGAGAATTTGTGGGATCATCTTAACAAAAAAGTCCGGGAAAACGCTGTTTCAAGTGAAACTGAGTTGAAAAGAGTATTATTGCAAGAATGGAACAATATTCAGCCTAATTATTGTGAAAAATTGGTGCAATTTATGCCTAAACTCCTTAAAATGGTTATAAAAAACAAAGGATTACATACAAAATATTAATTCATTTGAAATATTAACTAATTTTAAAAATCTTCTTAGCCGTCCGAGTTTGGCTTGTGCGTTAATTTTTGTTTTGTTTTGTTTTTTACCATAATTTCTGGTTACAATGTAATAATTTGTTTTGTTATCTGTTTTTAATACTGCAATAAATATAGTATTAAAAATGCATTTAATTATTTTGCTAATCATTCTTATTTAAAATTATTTTACTTAATTAGTAGATTTTCTTTGATGTCCGAGTTTGGCTTGGAGCGACTGTATAGAATGCATGTAAAACGGTATTAAGCTTTAATTCTTGTTGAAGTTTACAACAGGAAAAACAGTTCGTTTTTAAAAATTATGTAATCTTTAGAGCATGTATCGCTGAATTCTTCTTAGAATTAAAATTTAAAAAATTCTTATTTGAGTCTTCTTTATGAGTAAATTTAAAATTGTGGTTAACTATTAAGATTAGATTAAGTTATGTTGAACAGTATCTAAATATGAATTGAGATTAGCTTATTCCTACATTTACTTTTGCATTATAATATCCAGACCTCTGAAGTTTTTGTTTTATGTATGGAGTGGATTGAAAATTCATTGAATAAGAACTGATATTAAAATGTGTAATGTAATTCACATTTTTTTCATAAATCTTTTAATTATTTTCCTGGTGCTACTTATTTTTTGATGCTTGTTATATATGTAATAGTTGATACTACATTGTAGAGGAGGGATAATTACAAAATTCATCAAAATAATTTACTACTTTTGTAATATTTAATATATTTTATACAAACATAAACAAACAATGTAATTAACAATATATTTAGTTGAAATCTTAATTATTAATCATGTTTCTGCATTCTTGAGTTAAAACCTTTTAATAATTAATTTGATTTTACCCCCGCCCCTCTTGGAATTAGTAGCATCAGAGCATTCTAGCCTTTATACATTTGAAATTTCCATATATTTCCCATTTTTGTCATTTTAGAAGGGTAATTTTTTCTTGACATTGAGAATTCTAATATTTTTATTTCATAAATAAATAAAATTGGTTATTTTAACTATATATTAAATGAGATTAATAATTTTTAGGTATTAAAAATTTATTATTCAGTGGCAGTATCATTCGTAAAAATTTTCAAAGGATACCTTTTTTTTTTTCATATAGTATGAATGTATATGTATAAAATATATAGTGGTATAAAAAGTTTCTTAGTTGGCTGATTTATGTTTTTTTTTTCTGCTATACTCTTTAAATATTTCCTATGCATCAATCAATAAATAAATATTTATAATAAAAGAAAAAAAAGAATTTAAATTATTTTATAATAAATTGATTGTTATCAAAGCTATTTTCATCGACAAGATAAAAAAAAATCTTCCTACTGCACTTCTGTATTAATTTTAAGTCCAAGTTAATGCATGCCTCTTTACTATGTACTGATGGCCATTAAAAAATTCTTCCAATTTTATGTTTATAGAAATAAAAAAAAACTGAATTGTATATCAATAGAGAAAGTTTATTTTTTACGCCCATTTCATATGAATTATGCACGAAAAGCATTGTATATAAATTTGCAGAAAATATATATGCTAATATATATTTTCTGAATTAATTTTTATATTTAATTTATTATAGGAATGTTTGGATCTACCGGAAGAAGAGGTTCTGGAAGTAGGTGTATTTTATTAAGATACTTAGGCTGTATTTTATCAAAAATGATTCGGAATTAATTTAAAATCTTTTACACTTCTTTAAGCAACACGCTAGGCAATTTTTTTAAAAAAAATAGAAAATTTGATTACTGAATCATAAATGGGCTGTATGGGAAAATGCCATATTCGTATAAAAAAAATTTCCATAATTTGATCAGTTTTCAAACTAAGTATAGAAAAGAGAATGGGAAGAAAAAAAGCAGTTTAAAAAAATTCATTTAATTTTTCACCTAAAATTATAATTTTTTATTTATTGATAAAATTATATTAATTTGTTTATATTGTATAATAAGACATAAAAAAGGTTTTCTTTTGCTTTTAGGAACTGGTATGGCGTATGCTTTTGTTGATTATGATGACAGACGGGATGCTGAAGTAAGAATTATATATTTCCTCTCCTTGCTATTAATATATTCTTATTAACATAAAATCTTTAATTGTTCTTTTTCTTTTATTAATAATTGCTGAATATTTCAGTATTATAATATTAAATTTCTTTTGCAGATATATGATAAATTGTTAGCAAAGTATATATATATATATAGATTCATAGCAATAAAGAATTTATAGTATAATGATTCTGATTCAACTTTATAAATAAACTCAACTTTCTTCTCTTAATTGTTTAAAGGATTCTGATAATTGGGAATATAAAAAAGAATCTTTATTTTTAGAAAAAAAGCAATTGTATACATAAGAAAAATAGCAATTGTATACATTTACAATTTTTTTTTCTTCTGATCTTTAATATAATATAGTACTTTTCCATTAGCAGGATCTCATGTTATTGCTTTGCTTGGATGTCAATATTATTCTGTTAATATCAAACTTCATTAGTGTTACTCTTAAGATTTAGTAGATTTTTATCTGAGGTTTCACTAATGGAAAAGTATCAATAAACATTGGTTAAAAAAAAGCAAAATATTGTTTAGACGTCTTTGACTAACTGAATTCATGAGAACTTTATATATTTTGGTTTTAAATTTGACTGGCTTATATTTTAAATATGAAAACCAAAAAACAAATTTAACATTATTTTACCATTTTCTTTTTAAATTTGTGAGTTAAATTTCAGTGTGTGTAAAATGAAAACTTTATTGAATTAGCTTTGAAAAGGATTATTCTTCTTGCTCTTTGGGAGAAATTATTATATATGCTTATGATATATAATTACCCTATCAGCATTCATGTACATCATGGGAAAAGGGAAAGGACATACTCATCTCTGAAAATGTATTTTAAAACATTTTAAGTTTTTAGCCCTGGAAAAGAATCTCTTTCATTTACTAATAGTGGATTTAATTTGTGCAAAAATAAGAAATTAATAAAAAAAATTAATAATTTTTTATATATAAATTAAATTGAAATGTTTTTATTAAATGTATATTTTTTAATAGTGTCAGCATAAGCAAAATTAACTTATTTATGTACATGAATAGGATTGTAGTCATTTTGATGGTTTAGTGCTTTTAAGCTATCACAACTGTCATTAAAATACTAAAAAAATTAAAAATATTTTGTAAATGTATGAAAATTACACATATGACAATTCTATACCAAATTGATAGCTTGGTTTTATTTTCTCATTGAAATGAAACTGAAACTGGCTTATTTTTAAAATTTGATTACAATAAGTTTAAACATGTATGTAGTTTTAATTGGACATAATGGCAGTACTCTATTTATATACTTCACAATTTTCTATTTTCTTTTGACTTATTTCATAATTGACTTATTTTAACTATTCTGTTGGAGATAATCCAGTGGCAAACTGCTTCTTCGTCTCAGACCATGCCGATTCCTTGTGCCACACCAATGTTTCCATTGAACAGAGTTTGTAGCCTTAAAGAGCCTTGCCGAGTTCAATAATGATTCTTCCATTACGTCTCCAAAAACATAGCCTCCCATTCCTAATGTTCTCCATGTTACCAAAGGTCTTGTGTATAATCCAATTGCCAATTCTCTGTGCCGGCAAGATCGAAAGCATTGCCTCTACCTAGCATATCTCAGCCAATGCCTTGTTGGTCTTTCCATATAATTCCTTTAGTCAACTATATGCCTATGAATCTCCATCTGAACCTGGAATAGGTATTACATTTTGTTTTCTCATTTTAAGCAGCAGGGTTTGTTTTTTGTGGCTTTCATGATGGAATTTTAATTAATATCAATAGTATGATGCTAATCATCAGTTGGGAAAAAAATGCTGAAAATCGCATCATAAAATTAGAAATTTTAACTTTTGAAAATTGTTTTACATATTTTTTATAGTCTAATAATTTATATGCTTCCTTTAAAAAATATTTTTAAATCATTTTTATTAATGAATACAGTTAGATTCTTTACAAATATTTTTAAAATTCTATTATAAACTTAATGAAATACTTTTATTCATTGAATAGAATTTTTTTAAAAATTTCCAATAAATTTTAAGTTTTTGTTTTCAGGTAAGTTAATGTTTTTTAAACATAATTTTTTAAATTTTTATTTGTTTTTTTTTATAAGAAGTTTTTCATTTTGGGATATTTTAAAAGCTATAATAAAACATATCTATAAAGGGAGAAATTTCAATAATTTGAAATTAAAATTATATTTTATGCTGCAATTAAATACTAAATTTCAGTTTTAAATTTTTTTAGGATGCTATCAAATATGAAAATGGACGAGAAATTAAAGGTCAGAGCATAGTAGTAGAGTGGGCAAGAGGTCCTTCCTATAGATCCAGGGTATATATATATTTCTTATAGAATTATGAATTATGTGCACATAAAGTAAAGCCTCGTACTGGAGATGTTGAAAAAGTGATTGTTGGTTTTCTTAAAATTTTGCATTTTTTTTTTTTTTTTTTTTTTTTTTTTGCTTTAATTATATAATCTTAAGTTTGATAAATTTTAATTATATATAAGTGGATGCCTTTGGCAAACAGTTGGTCTACCAAGTTAAATGAATTCTGCAATTTCTCAAGAAAATATTTTGTGTTATTTGTTTTTTTTTCAATGCAATTCTGTTCATTTTACTGTGCCTTTTTCTAATCTTATGTATTTATGCATCCAATTATATTTATAGAAAGAACAGCTGTGTTTAAACATGAGTATCTTTAAATAATTTTCGTCATTGCATTATTTCGAAATTAATTCTGATTGTAAATAAACAAAATTTCAGAAATTTTATTAAAAACATTTTTAATATTGAAATTTGCGCATTATTTTAAAAAAAATGATAAATGAAATATTAATGGCAGCAAAGTAAACTATTTGGGTTTCCTTCCAACAGCAAAATATAATATTTTGAAATATGCTTAAAATGTATTAACAAAATTTAAAGAATAATGTACAGACTAAAAATTAGTGACATTAGAAAGATTTTTTAAAACTATTTTTTATTCTGTGCTATTTTGGGAAGCTGTGGCAGAAATAAATCAAAAATTCTCTTAATTTTTAATTAAAATTTTAAAAAAATGTCTGAGGTGCACATGCCCATCCCCCAAAATATATCCAAGTTTGGTATTACTTTAAGTGGCTCTGCCCTGCAGAGCATTGACACATATACATATATTCAGCATTATTTTTTTAGTGGAGATTTATCATTTTATATCTCCTTGTTTCATTGTAATACTTCAGTTCAGACTCCTTTTTACAATGCTTATTATTTTTACCATGTTTATTTCTCAATTCCCTTGCCCAGCCAGCATCATTTCTCATAATTTATTCTTCATTTGTTTTCACTGTAACTAATCTGCTGCCTTTGACTGTAAATCAGATTGAGCTTTTAAGTTAAAAATATTTATTTCAGTATTTTATTTCATATGTAAGTTGCAATTTATTTATTGTTATTTTCTGTTTATTTTAAAAATATTTTGCATGTTTTTAATTTGTTTTTATCCAAATAGATGTTTAAATGATTTTGGTTATTCTTTTGTTATTGCTCCCTGCTTTATAAAGATAACTTAAAGCTTTGATTTCTTAATTTTTTAAATACTTTAGTGTAAGGCTTTTTTCTTTTTTTAAGAAAAGGAAATAAAAGTTTAAAATTTTCAACAATTTCTTTATTGATATCTGCTTTGCTTTCTGTTATTACTTGATGTTTAGAACCTCTAAGAAATAATACCAATCTAGATCTTTTACTGTGGTTACAGGATAGTTCAAGTTATCCAAGGAATTCCAATTTTCGGGTAAGTTATCCTGAAAAAGAATTCCTAGCATTCTGCTATAGCCATTTCCCACCAATATTTTGTTAGTTTCAAAAATGCGAATTGCTTTGCGAATTATCAGCTCAATATATTGCATTTTTTTAATAGTGAATGAAAATTTGAAAACATAATTTAGTTGCTTTTAATGCTTTTCCACATTTTAAATTATTTCACCACCCTCAAATCTTTAATCAATTCAGTTGTTAGTTATAAATATTTATTAATATTATAGTATTGGGTCCTGTATGTTCCCTTCTAATTTTTCTTTTTTATGTGCTTAATTATAATTTTTTAAAAATTAGGATTAATGTACATAATGTTAATATTCAGACTGTACTTAACTCATGAATGCAACAATGTTTTAACACTAATTTCTAATACTGAATAATTCTCAGTTCGCTTGTGCACCTTATTGAGTTATATAAACAATTTCAAATATTTATTATTAAAATTTCGTAAAACAATTTCATATTGCTTTAACTTATAGTAATGAGACGTAATTCTGCAATTAATATGAATTAGAAATGCTAAATCTTTTTTATTACTCTTGATAAGTAACTATATACTTTTATTAGAAGACTTTCATAGTACAATACACTTTTAATATCTATATGAAATTGGTAAAAATGGTATAAAGTTACAAAAGAGCATAGGGAAAGTGGGATAAAGTCTTATCTGTGTACAATATTAAAGTGAATTTCATTTTAAAGTGATAGCAATATTTGCACCAATTTTTTAAAATCTTGCCAATTGTTTTTTGGATGCCTATGTTTGAGGAGAATTTGCACACATTTAGTTCAATTTCTATAATTATACTTCCATTTTTTTACATGTTTTAAAAGTAAAATTGTGTGTTGGAATTAAATTGCTTTTATTCATGAGTAGTATTTATTTTATGATGAATAATATTTTAGCTGTAAAACTAATTGTATTAAGGCTCTTTTTTGAGTTAAAGTGAGTAAACAAAATTCACATTATCTTAGAAAATTTTGTTACAAGCTATATTATGTGGTACAATACTGCATACATAATTTTCCCATTAATTAATTAAAGCAGGCATATGTTTCATAAAATTTTATTACATGTATAGCTTTGCACTCTTTTATTTGATGATTGTTTTTTAATAAATTATTTCTTCATGCAGGTTTAAGTATCTTTTCATAGGATATTAACAATATTTTTTTTATATTCATACCAGTTTTTTCTTCCTCAATTAGTAGTATTGTTTAAAACATTTAAACATGACAATAATCTAAAAGAAAGAAAGACTTAGTATTTGGAGAACATATGAAAGATTCCTTGTTCTTACGTTGGTCTTTATTTTTTCCCACAATTAAAGCTATTTAATTATTTATAAACTTTTTAGATATAGTACTTTATTTTACACCTAATTAAGGAACCATCAAATATCTATGCTTGGTTTCAAAATTATATTAATAAATGTCCATTCTTTATAATAACCATTGCTACTATGATGCAGCATTGTTTCTCTGTAGTGGAACACAGTGTTACCATGGCCATTACTATCAAAAGCATTAAATGCTGGAAATAAATCTAATTACTTTTAAAGACTTTGTTTGATGCAATAACGAATAAAAAAAAACATGGCACATTTTGCCCCACCTTCTTTTATAGATTACATTAAACACTTTTTTTTTTGTTTGTTTAATGCTTTTGTTAATGTATATAATCCTTCTTTCAGAGAGATAGTTATGGCCGTTCATCACGTCAGGTAAGGTTTTAATTGCCTTGTTTCTGAATAAATTTTTAAAAAAATCAATTTTTAAATGTAATATTTAGTTATTATTGCTGACAAATTTTTTAAAAATTTATTCTGTTTATGTTCTTTGTGGAATTAAAATGCAAATATAGTGTATTTTAGTGAAACTTATAGTCCTGTTTTTAAAATATTTTTCTTTTACTTGAAATAGAACAGTGAAGAGTGTTATCGATGTCGCAGAACAGGCCATTGGGCACGAGATTGCCCTGATCAAGATAGAGATCGATATTATCCTCGATCATCTCGGCATCGTTCTCGATCACGATCCAGGTCAAGATCATATCGTAACAAGTAAATGTTTTTATTATTATTTCTTGCATTTATAAAAAAAGTCCAATGTATTAAAATATAATATTTAAGAGAATTTTCATGGTTCATAAGTTTATTCTTATAAAAATTATTTTGTAGATAAATTTTAAATTTAACTGCTTTTGTGTTATCATATTAAAATGTGATCTGAATATATATATATGAAATGCTGATGTGCATGCCACAGAAATTGATTTTATGACTTATTGTTGAAAAGCAACAGTCAAAGTATTATACAAACATTTCAGGCTTCTTCATTGAAGGTTTTTACATCTGCACTTAATTTAATCCTTCACCTAGCTAATTAATGGAGCCGCGTTATATGAAATTTTCTGGAAGGGAATTGTTAGGGTTTTATACCAAAAAGAGGATTCAATGCAGTTCCATTCAATCAATGAAAGAAAATATAAAAAATCAAGAAATAGAAAGTTTAATCAAATGCAAAAATATTCACCAGATAAGTAATTGCTGTAACCTGCCTATGGGAAATTAAGATTTATATCTTTCAAGACAATTATTTTTCATGACTCAAAATATTATTTTTAATGACATTAATTTAAATTCCGTATAATTTTCCTCTTTAATTTTAATAATAGTTTTTAATTTAATTTGATGCACATTTTTTTTCCCCCCTTCATATTCTTCCCTTCTTTGAAATGTTGTGAGTGAATTCAAATTCGTCCATCAAAAAATTCAGCTATGCGTTTTTGCCATTTACAACTCCGTAATAGGGTTTTCATTTCTGCTGATATTTCATTTACATTTTTGTAATTGCAGTAAACTGATTCAATTAAGTTCATGTTTTTTGGTCACATCAAATAACATTTTAAGTTAATCATTTAACAGCATAAAAAGTTAGTAAGTTGGTCGCCAAAGGTAGCTAGTAAAAATATATGAAAATTCTATTTTGAAAACTGGGAAAGATAGTTATAGAAGTCATGCGAGTTGGTTATTGGTTTATAATATGATCTTACAACAGTTCTAATTCCAATTTTATGTTTTACTTTTTAGAATCAAAATTAAACATTAGTAAATAAATAGATCTTAAATAATTTTAGTCTGCTAATGTTAGAAGGGGGGATTATTAACTTCATTTTTATTTATTTATTTTAGTTTTGTATAGAATGGTGTTTTTTTACTACTAGGGCATAGTATGAAACAGATGTAATTAGTTTCTATAATTTCTTACCCAAATCTTTTTGCTTCTCAAAAAGATTATTTGACTCCATAAAAAGTTATGATAAAACTCATGATTAAAAGCTAGAGATAGTGAAAAAAAATTTCCCTCTAAATTTAATTATATAGTATGGCAGAATGGTTAATTTTCAGATCAAGTTTTTATAAGTCTTGAAAAATTATGCATTTAATCTTGTTTCTGTTAATTCTGGAATAATTTTTTTTAAATCTGTTATTTTTGCATGCAATGCAAGATATTGAATCCATGACCTTCCTGCCCTTCACATCACAAAAAAGAATTAAAAATTTTCTTTAAAATGTCTAAATTATAAAAGTATATATTACTTTATAACAATATTATACAGCAAAAGTTTTAATTTTAAAATTTAAATGTTTAAGCCAGGTTATTGTTAAAAGCTTGAAATTTTCGTTAAATTCTCCTTACATTTTTGTTTAATATCACAAAAATTTTGTTGAGATACATATTTATCTTTAGTTAAAATTTGCAAAGAAATTTTTAGTTTTATAGAATAACTTCCTTTTTATTCTGCTGGATTGTTTTAGGCGAAGTTTATCAGGCAGCCGTTCTAGAAGCCGTGATCGACGTAGGAGAAGTTTTTCTGGATATCGTCAAAAGAGCAGAAGTACAAGCAGGGATAAGAGAATGAAGTACAGGTCTCCTAGTGGATCAGCATCACCCTCAAAATCTCGATCTCGAACTAGGTCCAGGTAAAAATAACTTCTATCATACGATTTAATTGGTTTATTTATGTATACACCTATAATAAAATTTTATAATCATTTAAATATTTTTTCAATAAGCTATTGTTTGTGAGATGTTTTAAAATGGAGGTCTCCCCCCCCCTTTCTTGTAATAGTTTGATTATTAGTTTTTAAAATTGTAAATTGAGTTTTTCATTAGCTTGTGTTTTATAACTGTATTTTTTTCTTTTTCTGTTGGATAATTTCTTTTGATGGCAAGTTTTTATCGGTAGTCTGCTTCTGTTTAAATTCTGATTTCTGTTCAAGAATATTGGAGATTTGGATATCATTTTTTTTTTTTTTTTTTTTAATCCCTGACATATCAGAAGTATGAAAAAAAGAAAGAACTCAAATAAATCCATCCAATATTTTTTTTTTTTACAGTACTAATTTTTGACTTTCTACTTGTGCAGCTGTACTTTCTTGCTTTGATCAATAATTGATTATTTAAAAAACTATTCTTATTGATAGAAATTTTAATTTGCTTTAGAAAAAATTTGAAACAGACTTTTTAATGTAAAATTATATACAATGTAAAAATAAAATTAATTGCAGATCTCTTGATAAGAATCGTAGAAAACCAGAAAAATCTAAGAAGAAAACTAGAACACCAAGTAAATCTGTCTCTAGAAGTCGCTCTCCTCCAAGTAAGAGTGCCAGTCGTTCTCCCAGTTTTGATCATAAAGACAGGTCACCACCTAAAAGTCCTGAAAATTACAACTATGTAAGTAATTTTTAGAATTAATATTTGTGCTCTTTTTTTTTATGCAATTGAAATTAAATACTCGTTAATATGTGTAGAATAAGTCAAAGGATAAGCTACCAGAAAGATAAAAATGTTATGAGCAAATATTTTATGTATTGAGTAATTTTGTTAGATATAATTTTCAGTGTGATATTATGTGTTTTAATTATTTAATTAGTCAAAAGTATAAAATAAGCATCCTTAACTCCTTTCCAATATGTTTATAATTTAATATTGTTTTTATATTACTAACCAGAATTAAATAGTGTAAATTAAGATATTTTGCAGATTTTATTGAGTTTTTTTAGTGAGCTTTTGTAAATAACACTTCTTGTTAGCTAATTGCACTAAAAAATTACTTAGCTTTTCATTTGCAATCACGTGCATTGCTCCTTAAACATTCATACTAAACATCTATACTTATTTCCATCTTATGCTGTTCATAGTCTTATGATTTTTGGTTATGTGAACAGTATTTTGAAAGAATAAGATTTCTAATTCCGAGTATTAAAATATTGTGTTATGTGTCGGTAATAAATAGTAGGTAGTACCTATCAGATAGTATTGGGATTTTCAAATTATCATGTGTTATCATCATTATTCCTAAGTGTCTATCATGAAGACACTTAAAGAAGAATATGGACCTATTTAAAAAATTAATTTTATATTTTACTTTATATCTATACCTATATAAAGCTCAATGTGTGTGTTGGCACTCTGCAGACCAGACCGTTTGACCTACAGCTACCAAATTTGGTACACCTTGGAGGTTGGAAATGTGCACCTGGGGTACCTTTTTTTGAATTTATAACTAGAATTTTAATTATTAAGTAAAAACTAACTTTCCCTCCAAAAAAATCTTCATTTCCTTACCGCCAAATGAGCAAGGCTTCAGTTTTTTTGTTTTTTTTTCCTCCCACACTAATGAGGCTAAGCTTAAGATTTTTCGGCTGATTATTTCAAACAATTCTGTTTATTTTCTTAATGTTTAATGCATTTAAAATTAAACATTGTTAATTAATCGATCTTTCAGATTCATTCTGAAGTACTTTTGAATTAAAACAAAACAGAATAAAGGAAATTAAAAATTTCTAATCTACATAGTGTTACCCTAACTGGTGTAGAAAAATTCATTCATTTGCGTTACCGTAACTGGCGATGAAAATTGATGCATGCGCTTTGTGTTCTGATTGTTGAGAACAGATGCAGACTTGATTTAAATTATTTTTATTTTAGTTGCATGCTTTTGTAATTAAATTGTATTTATGTTAGTTATATATTTTGTGTATATGCTTATAGTTTTAAGTGCATCGTTTTTTAAGTAGTTTTTTAACCTGTTTTCAACCGATTATTTTAAACGATTCGTTTTATTTTCTTAGTGTTTGATGCATTTAAAATTAAACATTGTTAATTAATTGATCTGATCATGATGAAACTGAGAAAATTTTGTTGACAAATTTTTGAGATATTACATAAATTAAGAAAGATATTCTTTAGTGCCCATAAAGTTTAAACGTTCAGTGACTCTGTTTTCAGTAATCATATTATAAAAAAATGCTTTGTTTCAGTAAAAAATATTATTATATTAATTGCAGATTAATCCTTTCCACTTTAATTTAATGCATAAAATCTACGGGAGCTAACAGAAATTTAGAGAGATAATATTGTTACGACTGAAGACCTTTATAATATTATGATTGAATTATATGACTATCAAAATTTGAAGTTTTAAAATATTTTGACAAAGAAGCTATTAAAGTAGAAATTGCATAAAATAATTAATTATTAAAATTTTAACAAACATTAAGATTGGCAAACCGGCTGATCACCAAAGGCAGCTAGTTAATATAATGAAATGTGGATTGAACCTATTAATAAATTCTTAGAAATTAAGTCTCCCCCCTGTTAGTCTAAATATGTTTCTTATTGATTTTAATTGTTTATAAAAAACAAGCTTTATATATAGAAAGAAAATGTATATGTAGATTTTTTTTTTATTATGTATTTGTACATTTAAGTGTTTTTGTGTACCTGTAATTTACCTCTTAATTTAGAAAATACTTTAGATAGAACAGAGAAAAGGGGATTTTTTTTATGCTACTTTACTATTTGCAAAGATACACAGTTTGCAAATAATAGCTTTAATTATTTTTAGGGTTTATGTATATATTGTTTTAGGGTGCAATGACTTGGATGGCCACTCATGTTCCATTTTTAAAATGTCTAAATATTTATGAGTCAGATTCATTTTTTGTATATTACAGTTGGGAATGATACTGGCTAATTTCAGATTTTAAATCCCTGTGTGTGTTTGTGCGCGCACATACAATTTTTCTTGTTTTTGCTGTTATGCTATATTTTTTAGATGAATATTATCATTTATATTTCTTCCATAATTTATTTTAGCAATTCTGCAAATGAATAAAATATGCATATTTTATTTATTTGTGTAGAATAAGTTAGTTGTGCTGCATATTGCTAGTTAAGTAAATCTAAAATAGACATGCATAAATAGAAATTTACATTATTGTCAATTGTTATCGCTTAATGATATCCCATTCTAAATTAAAGTCATTTTATACCAGGAACTTGTAACAAGAAATCATTTTAAGCTTACATATGTAGCTTTATTGTAGATCAGCTGCATTCTTATATCAGAAATTAGGACAAAAGTCCTGATAATCTTTAATACAACTTGGAATACATATTTCTTGTACATGATTAAGCTATAATTTTATTGGAATAGTTATATTTGCTTTTGACGATTAACTGGTTTACCTGGGAAGTAGTGGGATCTTTAATTTCAGTTAAATCATTTAAATATAACGTAATAATATTATGAAATTGCAACACATTTAAGATGTGTTATTGTTTTACAAATACTTCGAGCATTGCATATATGAATCTAATGGTGATCTATGCAAGTGTCAATCTTATCTTATAAGTTTCGTGGTACTGTAATTAAACTTGTTTATCAATCTTGTAAATTTTAAAGATATTAAACAAAATCTTCCTTTAGCTTTCAGTAATGGGTGTAAATTATGGAATTAAATATTTGATGAAACAATGAAAATAGTTTGAATTTCATTTTAATAGCGTAATCTGTTCTTAGAAATAATGCTAAAAATATTTTGAAATGGTATAAGATTCATGTTTGTGCTATCATGTTTTTGTTTTTTTAGTTTTTAATTTTTTAGTTTAGTTGTTTAAATTAGAAGATATCTCGCATTTTCATTTTCAAAGTGTTCATTTCCGTATGCTAAATTTAGTGTCTGTATGTTAAATGATTTGTTCTTTAGAGTGCTATCACATATAGAGATAGAGTGCTATCACATAATAGAGATATAAACATATTTTTTTCTTTTTTTTTAAGTTAACCCAAAATGTGTTTTCTGCAATCATATTATATTTTTGTGGAATCATTAATTTGCAAAACAGGTTTCAAATCTAAAGTTTTTCCCCTCTTTTACGACCAAAGCAATAACTCATATTTATTCCTATAATTTCTTCGTTTCCTTAATCAATTTAATGTTCAGGCAACAAAGATTCGTTAACATCCAGAAATTTTTCAATTGTGACAGTTCTCACACCTACTATTTCATTCTGTTTTGTCAGTTATCAAAAACAAAATGTAAAGAAACTTTTTTGATTTAAAACTTGAATATAAAAATTTTTAAGTTAATTTTTTTAAATAGATATATATTTTTTGAAATTGATTTTATATATTTTATCCAAGTTCTCTGATTTTTGCTCTCACTTTTAAAGGTATGAAAGTTTTAGCAGCCTTAATTTTTACTTATATAACATAAATGGCAACAGCATTGTCATATGGAAATGATTTATTCTACATTTATGACAATTTTATTAATTTTGTTTTATGTAATTAACCATGATGAAAATTTTATTTTTCTAATAATAATTTTCCATAAAAAATCAATCTTATCTTTACAAAATAGAAATTCTTTATAAAAAAGAAAAGATTTTAGCTTCCACTTAAAAAAAATTTGGAAAAAGGATTGCTACATTTTTGTTATATTTTAATTAATGAAATTGCTTAAATTATCTTAATATTTATTATATCCTATTTGTATATGTAATAAAGTGTGTTAAATTAATATTGTTGTGTTTTAATTAAGGGAAGTTTTTATAATTCATATATTTTCTCCCACTAAAACAATATCTTGTATTGTACAAAAGAAAACTACATTCTATTGTTCACTAAATCAATTTTGAAAATAAAAATGTTTTTAAAAAAGTTTAAAATTATTTATATTTCTAGAAATTTTAGAACTGAAAATGTGTATAATCAAGTAGGTATCAAAATTGAATTCATCAATTGAATGTAGGCTGAAAAAAAGGTTCTAAACTTGTATTAATGTTGAATTAGCTGCACAGTAAGAAATTTGAACATAAAATTCAGAATAGTCAATGGTATAAAAATTTGGCAATAATTTTGAACTAGAATAATTCAACCAGCATAAATATAATAACTTTCAGTCTTTTCACACTGGATTAGAATTTTAAATTAAAAGACATAACATTTTCTTTTGTCATATCAAACTTCCCAATTGCATGTTGTAAATGGCCTGCTTAGTTGTAATATTTAAAAAAAAAATTTTTTTAAACTAAGACAATGGATCCTTAATTTATCACAAAACGATTTTATCAGAAATGTGTTAAAACAATCATTGGTTGAAAAGAATTGAGCATATACACTTATATTTTGTGAAATACTGAAGTTATTCATATGTATTTTCTATTGCAGAATAAATTAGTGACTAAGCATGAATAATGTAATTTTTTCATATTTTATCTTTTTTCATTATTAACATGCAGTATTTTTTATATATATATATAGGAGGATAAGCAGGAAAGCCCTGAATTTGAAAAAAATCGTAGTAGGAGCCGCAGCCCTCGAAAAAGTAGTAGCAGAAGTTTGAGTAAGGAAAAGACAAGGGAATATGATAATGAAAGTGATAGTCCTACTAGAAGCAAGTCTCGTTGAGTTTTTAATCTCAAAGTTATCATTCATGCTTATTCTTTGTTCATTTTATTATTACCATAAACTGAAATTCCAACATCTTAGCCTTAAGATACTATGCAGTTGTCATTATCATTGGGTGTTTTCTTTTCTTTATGTAATCTGTGACTCAATAAAGTTTGACTTAAAATAGTATTTCATTTCACTGTCAAATTTCCATCAATTTACTTGATATTTCTTGAAAATATTTGAAAATTTACAGAAAAAAGTTATTTACATGTTGCTTTTCAAGTATTTGTTTGATTGGACGCTGTTATAAATTTAGAAAAAAAAAAAGAAGTATATTTATGCCTTTCTCCTATCTGTTTTTTAAATGTTGAACTTCTATCTTCGTTTGTGCAAGAAAATCGGAGCTAGTTGGCTAATGCTGTATACTCGTATTTACACTGCTGAAGTTGTCTGTCAAATAAAATCTGTTCAGGAAAAAATTAACAGTAGGCTTTAACTTAATTTTTTTACCCCCAAGAAAGGAAATTTTTATTTCGTTAAGTCTAAAAAAATAAAACACTAATGGTTTTTTTTTTTTTTTTTACAACAGAACAATTAAGTTGTGGAATTGCCATGAAAGGTAAGCTGTCGGAGAAAGGCATAATAGCATTTTTATGGCATTAAGTTGCTGTACTAGTCTTAAATATCCCATTATATTATGCTGTAGATAAAGCAAGAAATGATGTAACATCTTTTTTTTTATTAAATAATTGATTATTAATTCTAGATAATAGGTTTAAAATCCTTTATAATGTGTCACTGAACACTAAATGACTTGATTACATCTGGACTAAACTAAAAAACACACAATGTAAATTTTGAAAATATTTTTATTTGACTGATACATATTGTTTGGCAACAGATTCTAAAACCCTCTGTGCTTTTGTGCAAATGTCAGGATGGTTTTAATTCGTCAAAATAGGGGTGAGATGAAAAGGAGATGTTTACATTTTACAATAAAATAAAATCTTATAACTCACGGACTGAATTAAAATAAGACGGTGAAAAACTATATGAAACTCGCATGCACATGGAGGGGAAAAAATTGAACAATAAAGTAACTAATAGGGCGGAAATCAAGGTCGAAGTATGATGAATTCAAAAAATGCCCTCATCCTTCTGTGTATATCTCCTTAATGAGGTAGAATCGTCGAAACTGAAACGAACAGTATGTATATATATATATATTGGAGTAAATACATAAAAAATTGGTATTTACATTATTTTTTTCAAAAATCCTATTTTGAAGATGTTGTATAGTAATTCAAAAAGGTATCCAGGTACTGCTTACTATTCCGAAATAATCGCACTATAAAGCTGCAAATAGTATTTGCAGTTTTCTATTCAGATTTGAACAAACTTTGTTTTTTTAAAATAATAGGAACACTAATTTGAATGTCTAAATTCTCCATCAGAAGTATAACTAGGGTGGGTCGAATGGGGCACATGTCATGAGTGTATTATCAATTGGTACATTTTTTTTTTTTTTTTTTTTTTTTTAAGAATGAAATTGAATTAAAGTCTAATCGATGGAGTAAAGAATACAGTGAATTTTGCATACTCTGAAAATGAGTTCGGGCTAATTCTTTCAAAAAGACAAATATGAATTTTTTAAGATTTATGCAGCAAACCTTTTTCTGAAAAGATTGGGTTCTTTTCTGATTTAGGCCTTAATGGTTTGGGGGTGTTTGACCAGCATTAGATTTTTTTTAGAAAAGGAAACATAATACTTAACCATTCTAAGAACTACTGTATATATAGCGATAAAGTGTTACAGCCACCATATTCATATCTATAGGACAAATTAGGAATAAAATATTATTCCTATATTAAAAAAGCATTGTTTATACTTGTTTTTTAAAAGTGTAAAGCAAGCCAGTCCCAGGTTATCTATATTTAAAGTTTATATGGATAAAGAAAATAATGCATATTAATTTTTTGTTTTTATTCTTAAATGTAGGAACTTTTTTGGTTTAATATTTTGTATTTAAATTTATTAGAGAGCAGAATCAATAAAATGCATCTTTTTTTTATATTTTTCCAATATATAAAACTTTCACCTGAATAACTGTTTGAATTTCTTATTAAGACTTTTTAAAAGATAATGCATCAAATTTCTTTTAAAGCAATAGTACACATTTTTAAAAACTATTTTTGTGATATGATATATTACCTTTAAGTTCAAAGAACCTTCCAAACTGACCTGCATTTGGATGATTTGTATTGTATCCAATTGTTACAATGATTAAAAGTATATGTCATTTATAAAAATCATATTTTTCTCTAGAAAATAACCTTTATAAGTATTTTGCAGTGTATGAATGCTAGCCCCCCCCCCCCTGCGGCTGTTATTAAGAGCCTATGATCATTTATATTTTGGGATCATATTTGGCATGTGGCGTATTTTTTTAAATAAATGAGTCAGATGCTAGCTGCTACTTTTTTTTTCTCCTAGACATATGTATTTGCACATTTTACAAGATGGTTATTTTACTTGAGAACATCTATAGTAATTAATTTGTTATTCAGTTGTATTGTAGCTTAAATATGTGTTTTACAATTACCTATGTTATATAAATTTGTTGTAGTTTAAATTAATCTCATACTTGGTCCAGTTGATAAATAATCTTAGCAGCCTTATATTTAAAAAAATATATTTAATGGCTAAATTTAGAGGCAAAATTATTCACTTAGCTGCAAAATGTGTAGAATATTTTCATTTGGCTCATGTATCAAAATTTAACTCAAATACTAATACTTTTCTTCATGCACTGGTTCGTTCTTTTGTTGAATTTTCTCATTTCATTACTGATTGTTTGTAGCAATTAATTCTTCCCAAGTTCCAACATTTAAGTGCATAAACTAAATTAAAGTTGACTAACATTATGAAAAAAATGCTAGTTTGGCTAATGTAAATTGTATAAGTCCAAAAATGATTTATATAATATTACTTGGATTAAATTTTAATGTTCCCTTTACACATTTTCAGGAAAAAAACCCTTTTATTTCCAAATTAAAATAAGTGTAATGCAGACAACATTTTGTAATTTTGAGCTACTGGGTTTTAAGAATGGAATTTTCAATTCCCAATATTAAAGTTAAGGGTTATTTTTCCCTCAATGCATTTTAAGATATAATGAATCTTTTACCATAATTCTTGTTTTTAAGTGAAATACACATTAAAAAAGGATAAATAATATGCTTTAAAAAAATCCAAAATTGTATTTCAGTTTTTTTATTAATTTTAAATTTATAAGTTTTATATTTTTGAATAAAAAATTCCAAAAACTGTAATGTCAACCAAGTTGCAAGACATTAAACAGCATTATTGCAAATTTTATGCATTCCGTCCAATATTTAAGATATTTAACAATAACCAGAAGCTCTCAGAATAACATGATTTTCATTTTCTTTAAAGGCATCTCTTCTTTGCAAAAGGATTCTCCAGTAAAAATCGCCAACATGGAATGAAAAAAAACAAAAAAATTTTAGATTAAGATATTTTCTGTTTTAAATAAATGTAAAGATGAAAGGATGGGAATTGATATGTGTAACATATTATTCTCCTTACATTTCAAACTGTTTTGTTTGAGCCATATGGGAATCGATTACAATTTAGAAATGATTCATAAAGTTTTAATTCATTAAGTAGTACAGAAATCGTATTCTGTATAAAATGCGAATTTAAATAGTGTTAAACGAATGCAACTTCATAAAATGAAACTCAAAAGCAACTCCTTGTGTGTGAATATTGCAATGACACTAAACTTTGATATATATATATATATAAATATATAATCAAATAATATATATATAATCAATATATATATATATATATATATATATATATATATATATATATATATAATGAAATAATAGCTTGTTATTGTTTTGGTAAAATGATTGTTATTATTTAACACCTTTTCTGATAATGAGTATAAAAATTCTTTAAAAATGATTTAAAGTATTGTTTCACGGAAATTCGTACACAAAAATCAACAATGTTATGCCTATTTGTGTTTCAGTTATAAAGAATTCTTTTAGAAAATAAGCATCTGTCTTTCATATTCCCCTTGTTCCAAAAACTTTATTTTAAGCGTTTTATTAATATTAATTATTATGATTTCTTTTTTAAAATTAGAAATGCAAATAAAAGTATAGATTTCAGATTCTTATTTATTCATGTTTCAGCCCTCCTACTAATAAATATCGTCACAAAAATTATCACTCGAGATTTTGACGAATCTTCACTTTTTAGACTTTTCCGAATTCGAGAAACGCATTTTTAGAATATGTCTGTCTGTCCGTGACAAAGATAACTCAAAAATGCTTTGAGTTATATGGCTGAAATTCAGTATACGATCTTAACACCAAATTTGCAGATTTTTATTAAATTTTGAGTAAAATCTGATCGGAGAAAGTCTGATACGATATTTACAAAACGAAGAGAGCTAGATGGATATAATTCGATGCATAGATTTAACATACATTGTGTAGACACCTATTAAAGCCAAATCCAATAAGGAATTGACCGTCTGTCGGTCTGCACTTTTTGAAACATGCAAACGGAATAATTAAAAAAAAACCCAATGATTTAAATATATCAAATTTGGTACGGGATTCTGTGACTACAAGTGAAGTTTTATGTCAAATTTTGGTTTTAATCGGGTGAGGAACACAATTTCGGTTTTTGGATACTATTTACCATATGTCAGAAATTAATCGCCAAAACACTCGCCAGGGATGGCACGAAAGATTCAGCTAAAATGCAAAATTCATGCCAAATGTTAATATTCTAAAACTATTGTGCGCCATTGCCATGTAAGGTGTTCTCACGTATGACACTTTTATGTGAGAAAGTTTTGGGGAGACCATTCCAGCTGGTTTTATATCAGACTGCATTTCGACAGCATAAATAAAAATGTACTTGGTTCAATATCAAAGGACAATTTGGCGAACATTTCTGAACACTTCGTACTAGTTATCAATATCCATGAGGTTTCCTGCTCAAAAGACTTTTGAACTTAACCCTCAAAGAGATATTGTGATATGCCAGTTTTTGATTTTCAGTTGTAAGATCACTTAGCTCAACCCATCAACCAAGAATATCAACAGTCTAGATAACCTATCTTTTCGGTTTCTGATTGTATAAGCAGTAACATATTTCTAATTTACGGATTTCACTTATAGTTTGATAGAAATGTGCAATTTTGATATAAAAATCATTTATCGAAAATCATCTTTCGGTCATTAAGTTTTTGAGTTACCGTATCCTTTGTCACACATGACTAGTTTTTTCTCACCCAATAAGCACTCACACTGGGGGCACATCAAAAATAAGGAGGAGAAGCTTCCAGCCTGATAGTTGGTCCTCGCCGCCCTGGTGGATACAGAAAAAGGTGGAAGTTGGCTACCTCTCATCGATGACGGGACGTACTTCCCTAGGAAAAGGTTGTACCGTGGCCGGTGATTGCCCTTAGGACTCAACCACGGTTCTCGCCAGTTTCGCTGCCGCGGTATCCGGTCATTCAGTTTTATCTGTGTGCGGTCGGAGGAGTCAGTTACTAAGAATTCAGAGGATTTCGGCAATTAGTCGCTTTAGTCAGTGCATTGTGTGAGACTTCTCTTCTAAATAAAGAATCAGATGGGTTTCTCAAAAACTGTTCTGTATATTCTGTAATAGAGATTCTGTATAGAGATTCACTCACATATTCTGTAATAGAGATTTTATCTCAGTGAACGCCTTGCATGGCATTGGCGTACAATTCTTACGAAACTTGCCACGAATTTAACATTTTTAACGAATCTTTGAGGAGGTTCCCCCCCCCTCTCCTTTTTTTCGATTACTCTCTTGCATACGGTTAATGGCATTCAAAAATCGATTCTTTTATTTTCCAAGCGATTGGAACAAAAATTTGCTATAAAACTACATTTGTAGTCACAAAATATTATACCAAATTTGAGATATGTAAATCATTGCGTTTTTGATTTATCGTAATTACATGTTTCTGAAAGTACAGACCGACATATGATCATCCCTTTTCCCCAAACTTTGACAAGTGTCGACAGTATAGACTTTGTAATCATTGTAATGAATTTTATCTATCTAGCTCTTTTCGTTTTGTAGATATCGTGTTAAATTATATTGGAATAATCGAACAGACCGACTTCTTCTGAACGGATTTTGCTCAAATTTGATAGAAATTTACAAATCTTGTGTAAAGACCGCCTACCAAATTTCTTCCATCTAGCTCAAAGCGTTTTTCTGAGTTATCTTTGTCGCAGATAGACATTTTCCAGAAATTTGTTTTTCAAACTCTGGGAGGTTTAAATCTGGGATCGATTTTTTTGACTATTACTATACTTTCTTTATACTATATACAAGAAAGTTAAAAGGTGAACAATTTAATTTTACATTTCAGCATATTATTAACATGTTAAGGATTTAAGTTAATATTTTTTATCTTCAAATCATTCAAAATGCTCTAAAAGGTAGAGGATTGAATCAGAACTAGGAAATTTTCTCCTTAGTTATTTCTTAAGTAGTACGTGATTGCCAAAGAAGGACTTTCCAGAATTTTAAATTTAGTTTTTAATTAAAAAAACAGTAAAAAAAACGTTTTATTGTAATAAATATCTTAAAATTGCATAATATGTATGTAAGCATTATTTTATGCGAAGCAGAATGCAGTTTGAAGACAGTGAAGGCACTTTCGATTTCGTGATGTCGTTTTTATTTCATTTTGGAGAAGTACGCATTATTTACAAGCAGGAGCGACGAGCAGCCCACAGAAAAGGAATGAGGGAAAAGCCCTTGAACATTTTATCCCTGGTCTTTTATAACCTGAGATTTTGATAGGGAAAATATTTCTTTACAGTGCTAATATATTATTAAGATTTCGATAGGGATTTTTGCTACACGCGTTGACGAGGTAAGGGCAAACACAGGGATCTTTTAAAAAAGAATGTGCTTGTTGGACATTTTTCTAGCCCTTCATACGGAGTGTGGGAAAATTAGGCTTTTAGCCGATTCAGCAATTTTACAAAGCTATCTTGAATTAATTAAGTAGAGAAAGTGGAATTAGATCACGAAATAAGAGAATATTTTAGAATGAAGTTACTATAGGCTAAATTACGATAAAACCTTGGAAATTAATTAAATGAAATTAGAGTTTAAAATATCATTACATATATATATAATACTGTTATATAATTGCACAAAAACCGTTTTTATACCTTAAAAATTAAAAAAATAAGGTTAATTCTTTAATTCCATCCAATGATAATTTTCAATGATTTTTTAGACATATTTTTTAGTTATTTTGTAACAATAACAGTATATCAAATGTATTTTGTTGCGTTATTACGTGCGCATTATGCTACTTAATTTATACTTACACATTTTCACTTTCTCGTATACGTAGTATAGAGAAAGTATAGTAATCAAAAAATTCGAACTCGTGATTTTGCACGTTTTAGACCTCCCTGAGTTCGTAAAACACATTTTTGGAAGATGTCTATCTGCCTGTCTGTGACAAAGACAACTCAAAGTTTTTCTCTAGACGGATGAAATTGGGTATACGACCGTTATACATAATTTGTAGGTTTCTATCAAATTTTCAGCAAAATCCACTAAGAGGAAATCAGTCTGTTCGGTTGTTCGAATATAATTTAGCACTATAACTACAAAACGAAGAGAGCTAGATAGATAAAATTTGATACACAGAATTAACATGTATAGTCTAGATATCTGTCAAATTTTAAGCCAAATCCAACATGTGATTGACTGTTTGCCGGTCTGTACTTTCAAAAACATGTTAAGGCGATAAATCAAAGACGCAGGGACTTAAATATATTAAATTTGGTATATCATTTTGTGACTGCAAGTGCAATTTTGATTCAAATTTTTGTTTCAATCGATTGAGAAAAACGCATTTAAAACACAAATTAGATTTTTGGATATATTTGACATGCCAAGGATTAATTATCTAGGATAACACGATCGATTCAGTAGAAATGCTAAATTCATGCCAAAAGTAATATTTCGTAACTTATGTACTCCAGGCGTTCTCTGAAATGACAAATTCATTAATTATATTTTGTAACAATATTCTTGATTGTTTTTTTTATGCTCATGTGCATTGCGATCGTATTACATATATTTTTCTCTATATACGCTATTACTACTATGTAATTAAGAAACGAAGTTAAAATAATTAAAAATGAAGTGAAAATATATTAATCAAGCCTTAAATGTTATCATATTACGAATGAATAAATATTTCGAACTAGAAGTTAGAATTTTTTAAAAATATTTTTGCACTATTATTACTATAAGAAGGATATTTGTAATTATTGGAGATTTTGAAAACCTAAAACAATTTGTTACCATATATTCTATTGGAGATATCAAAACGAGCAATTCTTACTGCTAATGTTTTATTTATTTATTTTTTTGAGACTATTACATATTTTTGAGCAAGGACCCATAGATAAAATGTAAGTCATGACGTGTCTGAAAGCTCTTGTTTACTATTCCCTTCTGCTAAAGCTGTTTCAAAACGTGATAAGTTAATCTGCAAAAAAAAAATTTGTTCCAGAAGGAGACAGTGGATAGCCATGCTTTAATACACGTGACATCTATTTTTAAATCAGCGGAGAGAACGACTCTCAGCTTCGAAATATCTAATTTTAGGGAATCACCCTGTAGTTTTTGGTGCGAAGAGGTGCCTGAATTGGCTTATATATCGCTTTTTTCTTCTTCTTAAATTAATGAAATTATACTACGGGCTTAAATAAGAATAGATGACGTTGGAAATCGGTTAAAAATAATATAATAATTTTTCGCTACATTTTAAACCGTGTTTTCGGCAAATGCAAAGCTTTATGTTCAAATTCGAGTCTGCTTAGATGCGATAGTGAGTATTATATGCACATTACTTTGAGAAATTGCATTTTAATCAAAAATTTAAACATAATAAAATTAAAAGGCGTTTTGGAAAAGTGTATGAATGTATTTTCATGTATATATTTAAATTAATATATGTATTTTTCTTTAATATAATTTTTTTTGATGATGTATCATTTATTAGTTTTATAAAGAAAAGTATTAATTTTATTTGAGTATCAATATTTTTTTTTTGTTTAAAATTTCATGTTGTAAAGCATTACGTATTATCAAAACATTTTTTATGCATTGGATATTCTATATTTCAAAGTGAATTCTTATAATTACTAAGCAGAATTTAAATCTTTTTTTAAAATAAAATATTTGTTCAAAACATAAAATTTAAAGCGATGGGGAAATTTTATTTTAAAAATAAATTCTCTATTAGAAATATTAATCTTTATTAATGGTCATAAATATAGCTTTCTGATCTTTTCTTGGGTCATCTGAATATCTTTAGAAGAATTAAAGCGTTTTATTTCATGAAATATCAACCTTTAACAATTAAGTTAATAGTAATAATTCTGAACTGGATATGCTGTTTCCTATTCAATTTTTAGAGAAGTAAATTTCAATCTTTTTAACAAAAGGAGGATAAAATGTGGATTCACATTTTGTCATCTAACTTAATATAGGAGAAGGATAAGTTTAAAGTTTCCCGTAGGAATTTTCTAAAATTAGAGGTAATTGTACAAAAGCTTCTTTCCATTCGAGACAAAAACACGAGCCATATGGGAATATTTACTTCAGAAAAAGATATATTTTATAGCGTAGAGGCAAGTGAGCATAGATAGGCCATATATACATACAGCCCGTATATATGGCGTTATTATCATATTTTAGTACTCAGTAAAAAATGTATCTCGTTTCTTACCTAAACTTTTCATTAAGCATCGATAGTGACAACGTTGACATTCTATTCAATCAGTTTGTATACCTGAGTGACTATTTGGAAGATAATACTAGCAAAAACTGCAAAGCAATTGTGAAATTGATTGTGGAAAAAATACAATAGTATACAAAGTATTTTCTGATCAGTGTATTTTGTATCTATACAATAAATATAAATTACATCTATACTAATAATAAAAGCGAAAGCATGTGTTGATGCTTTACAAATCAGACCGTATGGTCCTACAGCTACCAAATTTGGAACATGTATACCTTGGAGGGAAGGTATGTGACTTTTGAGGGATTTTTTAATATTTTAATTAGAATTTTAACTAATTAAAAATTAAACTTAATTTTTACTTAGTTAAGTTTTTTTTTTAATTTTCAAAATTGTTAATTTGAAATTTACAATTTTTGTTAAATTTTTTTGTTTTATTTATTTATTGTCTGATTTTTAACAATAGATTATATTGTAGTCCCGAAAATATTCCCGCTCAGAAATAATCTTTGCATCGTTTTAAAATCCAACAAATTTTCTTTTCAATGGCGCTAATTTAGTTGCTGTAAAATTCTTTATTCTATATTTAATTAACTGTAGTACATATTTTTAAGTATATTTCACAACAATATTTTTATTATCGTGAATGAAATCTAAAGTTTTTATTGTTTCATCAAATATTTTATCGTGCGATTTTCTTCCATTGCTGAAAGCTAAAGACGGATTCTGTTTAATATCTATGTTGTTTACAGGATGAATAAAAAGTGAAATCAAATGCTGTTAAATTTAGAAGATAGATGAATCGGAGATTTATGCTTTTAATAACGCTCTGATAAGAAAATAGCATCCATTAGAAAAGCTCAAGTATATAATAAACCAATCATATGTAAGACAATTAACTCAACTTTAATGCCTGACAATCATGTCTAACTAGTCGCCTTCGGCGACGAGTCGGTTCGTCAATATTAATTCTTTTTAAAATTTTCAATTAAATATTTTGGTGCCATAGTAGGTTTTTCTAAAAATATCTTTAAGCTTCAAATTTTGATAGTCTTATAATTCACTTACATTATTATGTAGGCCTTAAGCGGTTGTGTTTATTGTATTACGTATCTCTCTTAATTTTCTATCAGCGCCCGAAAAATACATTTTTAAAATAAAGTGGAAATTATTAAACTACAATTAATATGAAGGCATTTTTTTACTGAAACAAAGCCTGTCTTTTCTAAAAAAAACATTAGTATCATTGAAAGGATTATTTTTTGAACTTCAATATGATGTAAAAATTAATTTTGTATTGCAATATTTTCGGAAGTTATAGCGGAAAAACGCCAAAATTTCATTTAATTTTTAATTAATTAAAATTCTAATTAAAAAATTTTAAAAAATTATCCTGAAATGCACATTTAAGACCTCCAAAGTACACATGTACTAAATATGGTAGCTGCAAATCAAACGATCTGGTCTGTAGAGAGCCAACTCACACACACACATACATTCAGCTTTATTATAAGTATAGAAGAATCTAATTGAAATTAAATATAACTAATATCTCCTAGGAACCAGCTGATCATAACGGTGATTAATTTATAATAAAGATATCATGTCTTATATACATTTGCGAAGTCATGTCTTTTAAAGATATGCAAATATATATTTACTATTCCAGCTCACAAGAGTATTTTCTCCTGTGCCCATCTCAACAGGTCAAATAGAAGAAAATAGGTTGTTAGTAGACATAACTGAAGCAATTTATATTTGTCATTATAATTTTCAAATGTTTTGCGCCCCTCTTTTTATAATTATATGTAAGAAAAAAATATGATATAATTAAAACAACAAAATCAACTTTAAAATATAATTAGGCATAAATATTTTTTCTTGCTTCTTTTTTTATTATTCTGGTATGTGTTCATTTTATTAGATAGCTTAAACGTCATTGATTATTTTTATCAGCTTAAGATAAATTGTTATCTGCCCTTCCACTTTACCTTTTACCTTTACCTCTTTCCACTTATCCTCTCACTTTTTTTATTTATTTATTTAGCACTTAAACGGTCAATGCCAATGTTTGGAAATTATGGCAACCTTTGGTGTAGATATCTCGATGATCTTGAGAACTTTGAAATATTTAAAAAGTCATTAAGACATTCCTTAAAGGATTTTTTTTTAAATTAGAAACAAACGAATCAGATGGGAAGAGGGCGAAAATTAATTACTATGCACCGGTAGCCACTTATCATCGCTATGCTACTAATTCTAAATGATGAAGTTAACGAAGAATTTATCACTTTTTCAAAGGTAGAAATCATTTGAATTTGACGTATATCTAAAAATATAAAATTTATAGGTTTCAAAAATACAAATTAGGAAAAAAGAATTATATTTTCAAAATGTTTGGAGCATGGATGTTCTTTCTATTAACACTTCGATAATGCATACCCCACATAATTACTAGTTGACTAGTTCGACCCGCCCGTAGGAACACAGATAAAACTGAATGACCGGACCACAGTGACAGCTACATTGGCGGAAACTGTGATTGAGTCCTAAGTAGCCATCGCCGGCCACGGTACAACCCTCCCCTTGGGAAGTACGTCTGTCATCAATGGTAGGTAGCCAGCCCTCACCTCTTTCTGTACCCCCCAGGGCGGCGAGAACCAACCACCATACCGGAAGCTTCTCATTCTCATTTTCGAGGTCCCTCCCCTCTCAGTGGGAGACATACTCCACATAAATATGTCTTTGGCATTTTCAGTCGATATTAATTATATTTAATTAGACGCTTACTTTTAATTAAATTTTGTGATACCTTTTCTTCTAAAAGTTTTTGGTATCAGGATGTCAAATTATTAAGTTGTTTCGTGGATACCTTTCTGTAAATGGTTTTCTTGCATCAAAATGTTTATTTTTTCTTAATATTAATATGCATCAAAATCATTAAATAAGGATTTTAATCAACCAATTTCGAAAATGATATATAGTATAATATTTACTACTTAGCCTTAGAAACTTACTATCGGTCGTTGAATATTATTGTTTCGTTGTTCAGATGACGGCTAACAGCTGGTTATACGGAATAAGCATGTATTGTGCTTTCAGTGAGTCAGAAATTCAAACACAGGTTAGTGTGAATGATTCAATACTTAAACACTGGAAAAACAACAAACAGATACATTGAATTATGCATAATTTCTGAAATATAGTAGGTTTCATGTAGAAGGAAAGAAAAAAACTCATGATTAGTTTTAATCACATCAAGGAAATTGTTTTCGTAATCATAAAGAATTTATTTTCATAAATTGGCAAAGAAAAAACAATTATTAGTAAAATAAATTAATGTCTTAAAATAGTCACAAAGACTTGGTTTTATTACTCGCTGCCTTGGTGGAAATATTTCGTTCAACATAATTTGCTGATCAACTCTCATGATTTGGAAGATGGGAAAATCTGTAAATTTACGGGGAAAAAACATGTCTTGCAGTTAAATAACGAAATACTGGTTTTCACTTTCTCGTATGCAAAAAGTAGAGAAAGTATTGTAATCATCAAAAAATTCGAAATTGACATTTTTACGAATCTACGTTCTTGACCTCTCTGAGCTCTAAAAACACATATAGCCTTTGCAATACTCTTATCTTCTTTTTTGGATAATAGATGGCGATGCCTGATTGGTACGCATCTCATAATACATTGCGATTGTAAATTATGAGATGAGATGCTGTTTGTTTGTGTTTGTTTTATGTGAAATGTGATCATTAAAGAAATGTTCTCGAAAACATACGTCCTTTTGCTTCCATTGCACGGATCATAATGATTTTCATCCCACCACACATTTTTTTTAAAATTCTCTCTGCTCTATCCATCCGTTTACCTGTCTGAGACAAAGATAACTGAAAAACACTTTGAGCAATTATGATATAGATAAATAAAATTAAGTACACAGATTTACTATCTATATTGAAGACGCTATTAAATCCAACAAGGGGTTTTAACGTCTATCTGTCTGTCTGTACTTTCAGAAGCATGTAAAAATGATAACTCAAAAATGCAGGCAGAATTCTCTTCCATGGTGCAAAACTTGAAACGCAAACAGCTCAGAACAGCAATGGCAGGCGTTGAAAGTTTTGAAGTTTACTTATACGTGATCTCTTTTCCGGGTCACCATTGTCTGAAATATAGTAGGTGGTGATGTTCATGTAGAGTGTTGTATAAAGCACTTAATCGCTATTAGAAAAATAAACTCTTTTTCACTAACAACTATCGGAACATCACTGCTTAGCGCACGTATACATAGAACGGGGATTCCCTGGGCAGAAATGCATAATCCATGATTTTTTGAATAACAAATAATTTTGCTATTGTTATTTTTAAATATTTGTTCCAAATATCTGTTATTCAATCATATTATTAATTAAAAATTATTACTTAATATTAAATATAAAATTTATTAATTGTAATATAATACTTAATTTACTAATTTAAGTAAAGTGTGATTGAATTAATTTATCTATTTCAACTTACTTCTTAAATTTGATTTTTTTCAAAACTATTTAATTAATTTTTTTATTAGAGTATACCATTTTCTGAAAAATTTGAATTAAATATATGTCATTTCTTTAAGTTGTTTACTTTAGTTCTATATTCTACCAATAGATGACGCCAACAGTAAACGAAATATCAAGTCACAAGCAATTAAAAAGGATTTGTATGGAATAGTGCATCATCAAATGCGAATATCTGAAAGTCAAGGTTACTCTCAGGAAGTGGAGCGGCAACTTCACACTTTCCAGTGAAGTCACCGCTCCGATAAATTTCAGTGATATGCAATTCAATGATACGATAATTCCAATAACCGGTCCGTTCACTTTTCAATCCATTCACAGATTTCTCCTTTTCTGTTTTGTTCGAGAACTACCATTGGACAGATCGTATCGATTGTTACTTTCCAGTGAAGTCACCGCTCCGGTAAATTTCAGTGATATCGTATCGATTGTTACTTTCTATCGTGATCCAAAACCTGTAATCGAAATATCACCAGTAAGATCGTATCAACGATTTGAATCCCACCCTTCTTTGAAAAGTATTGATCACTGGTATTTGTGACTTTATGATATTGGTTACGTAATAACCGCTCGGAAAATATTCGTCATCCCTATCCCCGGGCTAAGTATTAACATCGATTGTATTAGGGAAAGTATATAGGTAGCGCTTTAGAATGACATTAATGAAAGACGGCGCTACGATCACTACAATAGTATAGGATTTTGTGACTACAGTTGTATCTCTTTTAAATTTTGGTTCAATTCTATTGGGAAAAAATGCGTCCAAAATACAAATTCGATTTTTGAATACTATTAACCACATAACAGTGATTAATAGCTAAAAAACATATCAAAGATGACACGATAGATGCAGTAAAGTTCGCACCAAAGTAACTATTGTTTGTCTATACCATGCAAGGCGTTCTATTTTTTTGTTCCAAGGTCCACAATTTTTTGCAAGTGGTGGGAATTACACTTTTATTAGAGAGTATGCGAAAGTTTTGGAGAGACCACGCTCGCTGGTTAACTCTGAAATATCCCTCAAAGGTTCGGGGAGAAAAGAAAGAAAGAAATTTAGAGCATGAAAAACAATTTTGGCGCACTTTTATATGAAAAAACAAAATGGTATAATTAAAAACAGACTAAGAAATTATTACATTTAAAGGAAAAAAAAAAATGCAAGATTTTGAAAAATGTAAATAAATCATATTTATAAGATTCATATTATTTTTTATTAACATAAATTTTTAAATAATATCCACAACGAAATTTAACACTTTTGTTGATTAATTATGACGTATTCGAATTCAAAAGCTGAATATCGTATTTGATTGATGTTTGAATTAGTAATTTGATGCTTTTTAGTTTCGCAGAAACTCTCTAGCGATTATTGCCATCTTACATTTATTTCCTAAACAAATGCATTCCATCTTTACATTTTTCAAAGAAATTTATTGAACTATATGGATATTATATACAGTTTGAAATTCTTTCTTTTTATATTGTATTCACAGAAGATTAATAATAGTTCACATATAAATACTATACTTGTAAAATTGAAAAAGTGTTAACGAACAAGGTACTAATATTTCTGGTAACTGTTTGCCTAAGGAGTTAAAAGATTTATTTTTTAATGTAACATTTTTTTTCTTGATGTAATTGCAAAAACTTTTCTCAGACATCTCGGCCACGGTTCGCCATCGATTTTATTTATAAAGAAAACTTTGAATCGAAAAGTTTGTAAGTGCCTCATGTGATTACTCTATCGATTGTAAAAGTCTTTCGTCAATACAACGATCAACGTTTTCGAATCAAAAGACTATTAAAAAGAACTAAATGCGCTCGATACTAAATTTTAACTCATTAATATCCCTATAAAATTTTTACAACACTAAAAAGAAGAATATCTTCAAGTAAAAGTATAAAGCTTGCAACCGAAGAAAAGCAGTAACAATTAAGGCAAATATTTTATGAAATTTAAAAAAAAATCATTTGCAGCGACTCTATAGAAATATTAAATTATTGAAACAAGAATGTTATTAATAGAATATAAAGAAGATGTTAAAAATAAGAAAGCGCCATTTATTCTTCTCCTTAAATATAAATTTCCGTCTATATCTTCCAAAGAGTATAAATATTAAAGAAGTATGTTTTTTTTATTATTTACTAGTCGCCTTTGGCGACCAGCCGGTTCGCCAATCTTAATCCACGTTAAAATTTTAATAATTAAATATTTTATGGAACTTCCATTTTAATTGCTTCTTCATTAAAATATTTCAAAACTTCAAATTTTAATAGTCATTAAATTCACTCATAATAATATAAAGGCCTTCAGCCATAACGTAATATGTATCTCTCTAATTTTCTGTTAGCTCCCGTAGAATTTATGCTTTAAATTAAAGTGGAAATGATTAAACTGCAGTTAATATAATAATATTTTTTTACTGAAACGAAGCATTTTTTTTAAATATGAGTACTGAACACAGAGTGGCTATGTATTTAAACATGGGCACTAAAGAATATTTTTCTTAATTTATATAATATCTCTAGAAGTTTTCAACAAAATTTTCTCAGATTCAACATGAGCAGATCGATTAATTAACAATGTTTAGTTTTAAATGCATCAAACACTAAAAAAATGAACAGAATCGTTTGAAATAATCTGTCGAAAACATATTAAGCCTTCAAAACCAAGTCCGTATCCGTTGAAAATAGTTGTCAACAATAAGAACGCAATGCGTATGCGTTAATTTTCTACTCCAATTATGGTAACGCAAATGCTTGCATTTTATACTCTAGTTAGGGTAACGCTATGCAGATTAGAAATTTTTAATTTCCTTTATTCTGTTTTATTTTTATTCAAAAGTACTTCAGAATGAATCTGAAAGATCGATTAATTAACAATGTTTAATTTTAAATGCATTAAACATTAAGAAAATAAACAGAATCGTTTGAAATAATCAGCCGAAAAATCTTAAGCCTAGCCTCATTAGTGTGGGAGAAAGAAAAAAAAAAACTGAAGCCTTACTCATTTGGCGGTGGGGAAATAAAAAGGATTCTTTGGCGGGAAAGTTAATTTTTAATTAATAATTAAAATTATAATTAAAAATTCAAAAAAGAGACCCCATGGGCACATTCCCGATCTCCAAGGTATGCATGTGCCAAATTTGGTAGCTGTAGGTCGAACGGTCTGGCCTGTAGAGCGCCAACACACACACACACACACACACACACACACACACACACACACACACA
>JAPMOR010089750.1:690313-732322 GCA_026543865.1 Argiope aurantia
ACACACACACACACACACACACACACACACACACACACACACACACATTGAGCTATATATTTATATATATATATATACATATATATATATACTTATAAATAATAAACATAATTATGAATAAGAATAATTTTAAAGAACATAAAAAAATCTGTTGATAATACATCAGTTTGGTTTCATTATTTATATAATGAAAAGAATATGGTGGCACAGTGTAAAAAAATGTTCAAGAGTTATTAAGGTTGGTTTAGTTATATTAACGTCCCGTTTGAAGCAACACTTGGGCTATTTTGGGACGGACCTCGTAATTTTGAACCGCGGTCAGATGACGTCAAGAGTTATTAAAGTGAACGGAGGAAGTACAAGCGGACTCCATACACATTTAAGAACGAAACATGATACAAATTTGTTAAAGAGGAAAGAATTTAATTGCGATGAAGATACAAATTTAAGCACAATTTCTGAGCCCAAGCCATCAGAGATTTTAAATTATTTTGAAAATAAAGACAATTTGGATGAAATTATAAGTAAAATGACAGCATTAGATGGTTTGTCATTTCGAGTGTTTTGCACTTCTACTGAATTAAGAAAATCACTATCCGCCAGAGGTCTTAAAAATCTACCAACATCGATTAACACTATAAGAAGAACTGTTATAAACTATAGTAACGGTGTTCACAATTCTTTGAAACACGAGCTATTACAATTAAAAGTTAATTGTGAAAATTTAGTCTTGCATTTGATGAATGGACAAGTGTAAGAAATAGACGCTATTTAAATATTAATATCTAAAAAATACCGAATACCGGTGTTGAACGTTTGGTCCGATATTGCAATCCCTAGTCACAATAGGATGCTTTTATTAAAAGAACATTTGTTCATTAGATTTACGCTCCTCGTAATAACTTTTGAATGCAACACGCGCTTAACTTTATCTGTAAAAATATTATCAAGTTTGCTAATGCATTATTGATGCCTAAAAATTCAAAATAACGAATAAAGGTAAAAAATGTATCTTTTTAGTATATTTTAAATGCTTCATTAATTAAAAAAAACAATATTTTTTGTTCTAAATTTGTTATATTTAGTTATACTACATTTGATATAATATGGATATAAGAGTAACGAACGCAATGTAAATTTTCTGTACAGTACGAAATTATTTAGTAAAAGTAGTATTTGAGTAGTCGTAGTAAATGGCTCAATTACTTGCACCCAATACCACGAAGATCTCGGTTATTCCAGTCGTGTGCGTTATTAGTTATCTTTAAAGTGACATTTAAAATTACACCCAGTGACGAAGCGATCAGGTGCTCTTGCCGATGGCAAATGGGTCCTGTAATACATAAGACAATATGGTTTGCAAGGACTGTGTGAACGAGAGAGAGAACGCGAGAAAGGGGAGAATATTTAGAATTTCCTTTGCCTTTAGAAACTATGTAAATAAAATAAAAAGAAATTATTATTATTGATAGTATGATAGTAAAGTTGCATTTTACTATCATAAAACTGATGGAAAAATTAATTGGCCTTTCTAAAGAAAAAGAAAGTGTTCCTCTGACTGATGAAATCCTTATAAGAGAACATTTGATGACCAAAGAACCCCACTTGTCTTTTATAAGATTTATGTCTTTGGAGACGTTTATTTGATCGTGTTTACAGTATTCCCTAAGGTAAAAGCAATCTTATTGAACAGATTACTGGATTTAGATGCAAGCAGTTGGAAGAAAATGTGATTTAATGAACAAAATTTTAAAAAAATATGTATCTTGCAGGATATTCTTTTTTGTTTTCGAAGAGGCGAGCTACAATTCTTTTGTCCCTATTTTTACTTTGCTTTTGTTGTGTTGAACAATGCCTACCTTCAATAATCAGCTAAGGTGCACATCTTATTAATAGTATTAATTTAATTATATCTAATAGCTTTAAATTTGAAAACTTAATACAATCCTTAGTTCAAAGAATTAATTTTTACATAAGACCAAGAAATGAATTAGTTAAACACACACACGCTCAACGGAAGAGGGGAAAAAATGGAAAATGAATAGGTATTTCAAGTAAATTTTTTTTATGCAGGATAGAATATACTAAAAATCATGATATTCAAAGAAGATTATTTTTCTTTTGGTTATATATAAAACGAATTTAACAATTATATAAATTTTTTAGATAAAATCAATATTATACCTATTACTAATAAAGATGAAAGTGAGGGTATGAGTGTGTATTGTCACACTACAGGATATACCGTCAGACCATAAGTTTCCAAATGAAACAATGCCGCTCTCCACTTGGCGCGGACATCTTATTAAGGGACAGTAGCAGGTTCAGAGGAAAATTTTTTTTAATATTTGGTATGATTAACCATTGTAGAAGAGTTGGTGTTAAACATTTTTGTTTTGTTAAGAAGGCAGTTGTTCAGAAAAGGATGGGAACTTCTTTATTGGACCAAAAGCTAGAAAATTTGGCACAGATATACGTTGGAAAATAAAAATGTGAATCTTATAAATATTTAATCTTAATTAATTAAAAATTAAATTAAATGTTGATATTTTTTATAACAAATTTGCAGAAAGTTTTATAAAAAATAAAAAAACTTCGTACTATCTTAAAATTCAAAAAAAGAAAAAAATCTTTTAAATAATATTATGAGCCTGAAAGCAAAATTAAGCAAAGTTGTTGAAAAATACAATATTTAGATTTTTTTTTTCTGACAAGGGGGAGGTGGAAAACCTTTAGTTTAATTATTTTCTCAATAGGTTAACTATTTCATCGTTTCTACAGTTTTTAATTGGATTTTTGGAGTATTCTCTTTTTCTTATACTAATATAATATTTTTTATATTTCACAGAATAAAGAAAACAGAATGATTTTTGATAACTGCCTTGTTACCGATTAAATGCAAAATATGATTAAGATCTATAGTGTTGATGATAAGACCACATATCAGTTTTCATTTTCATTGCGTTTTTGAGTTATACACACAAATATATTGTTACGAAAAATTCCGTCAGATGGGTTTTCGGTGAACAGTTCAATAGGCTTAGTAAGAGATAACGGTGTTTTATTCTATATGAAAACAAGAAGAAACAACAATAAAACAAAATGGAAGTGTTTATAAAAACAGCACTTTCAATTAATAGCAGCACATAAGCAGAAAATTGCTATTAAACAACCGCAACAGCACAAAACATTCAGAGAGAGCTCGCTGGAGATCAACACTTCGTTCAGTTACTTTCCTTTTAATTCGACTGACCTCTCCTCTCGTCTCGGCCTTCATTTTTATAGTTCACGTCACAGAGCAGTGAATGCTCTAGAACAAATATTGGAACTCAAGTCCTAATGAAGATACCGCAAAGACACTCCATCATTCGAGATCCTCCAATTTTATCCGACAAGTCGCCATATTCATCGTCAAGTCTTCAAAGAGCCGCGAAATTTGGACATCATTGACTCGCTATTCATTCAGCATCCGTTAAAGCTATCGTAAACTTCTCTTCCTTAATGCGAGATTAGATATGCAATGAAGTAATATTACAGATAACAATGCAGATCAATCTATTGATGCATGGGTTCAAAATTTGATACATATGTGTACATAATTCGAATGATAAATAATTAATGCTTACTTTCATCTGTTTAGCTACTTATGTGTTTGAGTTATCGTGTTCGTATGCACAGTGACGGATAAATTAGCTGATTTTCCATAAATTGATTTCTCTAAAGTCATGAAAAAAGTCTGCAACTTTAGTGAAAAGGACATATATTAAATTTCATGTCTGTATCTTCTTACGATTTTGAGTAATCGTCTTCAGAGATTGACAGACAAGCAAATAATAATCATAAAAATGTGCTTTCAACGAGATCTGAAACGTAAAATCATCAGAATCTCGATTTCTTTTTTGATGATTACACTTTTTTCTTTTAGAAAAGAAAGACTTAACTACTTTCTTTTACAAAAATATTTCTTTTCTTTGCGAAAAGAAAGTATTCGAGGAAGGATAAGAAAGATGAGAATAATTAATTTTAGAAGCAAAATATTTTAATTTATTTACAAATTAGCAAAGCATTTTAAAATTTTAATAGACATGTAGCCAGGGCCGGCCATTTGGGGGGTGCGGTGGGTGCTATGCCTGATGGCCCCGAGACTGAAGGGGGGCACCGTGATTAAGAAAAATAGTGTTCTGAACAATAATAGAGTCTACACATACTTAAAGTATACAAGTTTGTTTTCACGTGGCTGGCTGAGCTTCGACTGACGCCGTTATTACGGAATGATCGAAGTGATACCTATGAAAGGAGGGGGGGGGCGGAAGAAGTGGATTTATGAGTAAAGAAATCCCCTTCAGGCATGTTAAGACAGAGCGGCACGACTTCTGGGTACTAGCGGCGGCCAGAAGTCGAGGCTGAGGCTGGGTTCAAATGGATTTGTAAATCATCAGCTATATACTTTTTTCTGCATACGATATAATATTTTTTATGTGTGCATCTATTATATTTGTTTATATTAAGTTGCTCAAACAAAAAGTAAAACGAAGATAAATTAAATGATCAACTCCTAGCAATGCACACTGCATTATTTCTTCACCGGACACGACCGGAATAAGAAGAATTAAGGTAGAAGTTTAAATGGAGCAGTAGGCGGAATTGGATATATACGAAGTTCATAGTACATATTATAGTCTTGTGCAAGTATGCGAAATATTGTTAATATAAGGTAAATAGATTTACAATCCTTTACTTCACCTACTAGGCAATAGCTTATAGTATAGCATATAATAATTTGATAATTCATTCTATGTACTGCTTAATACTGTTAGATATAACCATGTCCACGCCAAGGAAATATCCCTCTGGGTGTCAAAAAAGAAAATTATCAGAAAAGAAAAATGAAAAAAAGCTAAATTTCAAGAAGTCATAAGTAGATCTGTTTTCTTGGCTACGAAGTAATTCTGGCAAAGAAATTGGTTCAACTTCAGAAATTACAATTCAAACTTCAACTGGGGCGGAAAGTTCAGCGCAAAGTGCACAGTCTAGTAATGAAAATCTTGTAACGGTGAAATTTGTTGAAGAATCGTGTGTTTGCACAAATGTGACCGAATCAGAAAATAATGATGAAAATGACATTCACAAATATGATCAAGAGAATATAAATGATCCTAGTTTATGACCAAGTATTATAACTGATAAATTTAGAATATTTTGTATTAAATTCGGACCTAGAATAAAATCGGAAATAGAATTGTGCATCATTTAGCGCATTGGTTACAAGAACAAATTATTTTTGCGCTAGGAAATGAAGTCCTTAAGAAAATTAAACACGATATAAAAGCAGCCATGTATACTATAGTATCCAAATGGATTGTATTCCTGATATTTCTCATAAGGAACAAACTTCAATCATTATTAGATATGTAAATTTTGAAGAGAAAAGGTTAACTATAAATGAATCATTTATAGGGTTTATTGAAGCAGCTGATCTGACTGGTGAAGGACTGGCAAAAACTCTATTGGAAAGAATAAGCGAACTTGATTTAGATATTATGAATTGTAGAGGGCAAGCATACGACAACGGTAGCAACATGAAAGGGAAATATAAAAGTGTACAGTCTAGAAAACTTTCTCTAAACCAGCCTGCAGTTGATGTGCCTTGTCTATCACACTCCTTTATCTTATTATTTTGTGATAGCGCTTCCAGCAATATATATTGTAAAAAAATTTTGGGATATTGAAACGCTTAAATTGCTTATTTTCTGCTTCTATAAAAAGATGGACATTTTACAAAAGTCTAGTAAACATTACTTTTAAACCATTGTGTGACACTCGTTGGGAAGCCAAAATAGGTTCGGTTAAAGCATTGCATACACAGTTTGAACAAACTTGTAAGAAGAATTTATTGATGTAAGTAACGATGATACAGCGATATCCGAAGCTAAAAATTTATTGGAATACAAGAAATGACATTTATTTTATGCTTAATAGTGTGGTTTGCATTACTGTCCAAAATTAACACTATCAATAAACTATTTCAAGCAAAAGCAATTGTTCTTAACTCGACTTTCAATTTAGTCAAAAAAATTAAAAATGAAATCCAAAATTTAAGAACAAAATTTAACACATTTTTAGACAAAGCAAAGCACTTAATTTGAACATTTCGAAACATTTTCCAGCGAAATGGATTCGAAAAAGGAAAAGATTATATTCCGAATCAGCAGAAGACGAAGTTATAAAAAACCCGGTTGAAGAATTTAGGTATTATTTTTTTAACACTATAATTGATACTGTTATTGTACAAATAGAAGATAGATTTAAAAGTATACCAAATATTATTTCCGATTTCAAATTAATCACTGATATAAAAACTTTAGAAAAATATGAATTAGAGAAATCTTCCAAAAACTTTGTAAGTTTTTATAACAAAGATGTGGATGAAAACCTAATCGAGGAAATTTGTTTGCTACGGGATTTGATTTTAAGTGAAAGAGATGTAATAACGCACAAGACATGTTACAATACATGCTAAATAATAATTATAATGAGTTATTTCTAAATGTATTAACTGTGTTAAAACTATTCTTTACGTTGCCAGTTACTACAGCAAGTGCTGAGCGCTCTTTCAGTAAATTAAAATTAATAAAGAATTACCTTCGGTCTATCATGTGTTTAGAATGCTTAATTGCAATTGCTACATTAAGCATCGAAAAACAAATTGCAAAAAATCGTAACTTTTCTGAAGTAATTGATGTATTAGAAAAAACAAAATCACGCATTAAATAAACATGCATTAATAATATGTGTTCGTGTTTGTATTTTATTTTTTACATCATAAAAAATTGGTCCCCAAATAGCTTCTTGCACCTGGGCGCCTTCATAGAGAAGTCCGCCTCTGCATGTAGCCGATACTATTTTAAAAACCTTTTACAGTTCTGTTACTGTGGTATGCATTTCAATAATTTCCTATCATTTCACCTAAAATTTGAACTATAATTTGAAAAGGGAATTTTTAACTAATACAGAAAAAAATCTTGCTAAAACTATTCAGAATGAAAACATTTAATACCAGAATAATTTTTTTACAATTAATTTAAAAATACACACATTTTAAAAAAGTTCATTAAATAAATTTTAAAGCGAAAGCTACTCATCATGGAAAAATGTCCTATTTTCATACCTCCATCATCAATAATGGGAGACAAATTCAAGGTGAAATATTTGTAGCAACACTGAAAATGATTTGAGTTTCGTTAAACAGTGAAATATATTGTAAAATAAGCTTAAAAGTACTTTTAAAATTTGATTCAAAACAGAAAAAAAAAAATCGCTTTACAGCAATCAAATTGGTATAATTACGATGAGAATTTTTTGAATTTTTAAATGGTGTGAGACAAATTTTGTTCTAACATATTTTTGGCACATCTGGTGGGAAAACTTCACTATTTCGCTTAATCTTTAATCATTTAGAATTCCAACTAAATTTGTGCACACACACAAAATTCCCGCCATCTAAAGTTCAAGTTCACGCCGCATGTGATAGCTCTACGTCTAATAGAACAACAACGCACACACAGGCCAATATACATGTTATTATTAGTAGAGATAGAGAAATGGAAATTGTGTAAAATGTAAGAGTAATTTTTCATTAAGAAATAAAGAGAATCAAAAGCAGTTTTATGAAATCACCCTTTTTTCGATTGCAGTTATTATCATATTATCATAAAATGGAATTACTTCTTGTATGTTATCGTAAAATGATAATGGAAATCACAAATGGATCAAAATAATTTAGCAAAGGTGATTTTTGTAAAAAACAAACTAAGAACAAAAAAAAAAAAAAAACTGGATTATGATATTTTGTTTCCAAATAATCATGATTTATTTATTGATATCAATAAATCTTTTAAAGACATTTTTCTATTTCCTTTAGGTTTGTTCATCTTCTCATTTATTAACTTTTTATTCAAGTTCCATACCTTTTTTTAACTGAAATTCGGCTTCTGTAGTATTTTTGTACTTAAAAAACAATAAGCATTGCCGCCAACAGATGCCAAGTTGATGCGCTTTAGAAAAGCACATGTAATGCACGTTTTTGTGACGTCTGGAGGTGTGACTCTGACGTTGTATTTGCGCACGCATATCTGGCGATTGCAAGGCATTGCAATATGTTTACTTTTCAATATTGAAATAAGCAGTCTTCAACTAAAATTTATACTGAGCGTACGTTACATTTCTGCTGTTCTTTATATAAAAGTTGATTGTTTGTATCAAATATTTGAAGCATATGGTTGCATAATTCATACTGATTTGTAGCAATCAGTTAATTTATTATTTTTAAAAATATATGCCTCGTTGTTTATCGAGAGGTCTAACAGTTTTTGATAAGTTACTGAATCAGAAATACCTTGTGCAATCTACTTTCCGAAATTCGGTATCAATGGTTTACTCGAAGTAAGTTTATGCCCAGTATTAGATATTTGTTGCTCCCCAAATCATAAAATATTTTGCGATACTTGGGTTATGCTACTTTTACAATTTTATGTACTTTGATTGTTTTCGTTGTTGATTTCTATTAATTATATATTCTAATGATGTAAAGAAAGATCGTATAAACACACACACATATATATACATTTATCAATATATGGAATTCTGATAATTTTAGATTCACCCTGGTAAACAATGTTATTAGCTTAGCTTTGAAAGCAAAATTTGATGTATAAAGTAAATTTAGTAGCTGAAATAATTAAATTAGCAGTACTATTGTAATGCTTAAATTTATTAAATTAAAACTTTGTTTTCAAATTTCATGTTTTAGTTGAAAATTTAAGTATATTTTTTTAGAATAATTTACATATAACAAATTATTCTTATTTTTATTTCAGATATTACGACATATTAAATAGTTAAAAAATCATTTTCTGACTAATAATAATGAGAATTCTTATAATATAAAATATAATATTAACATAAGGAATTGATAGATACTCCTATTTTGAAACTTATTTGTAATTTATTTTATTACATCTATACTATTTACATTAGGAACTATTTTATTTATACTATTTAGTATCTTACATTTATATTTATTGCCTTATTTCACCATAATTTTATAATCTTAAAAATTAATTTTGTTTCTATTTAATAGAAATAAAAGTAAATGTAGAGAGGATTTAAAAAAATTGTATTCTGAAGTTTAATCCTAAATGAATTAATACCATGCTGCCGTTTATATTTAGATAGCTGGTTATTTAAAAATTACTATACATTAAAATTCTAATGTGGTTTATGTTAAGCTGTAGAGCAGTAGATCATGTTGCTCTATATTCATTTTTTATGTGTAGTTTCTGGTTACAGACATTTGATAAAAGTAAATTTTAAAGTCATAGTGTTTGAGAATTTACTTATCATTAAAATTTTCCAGCAAAAATTTTCTTCAAGTTGCTATAGGAAGTGCATGCTAAAATTATGTTTTTAAGAACAGGTGTTCAACCTCTACTTAGTTTATGGCAAGAGATTGAAACTAGTGGCCCTTAAGAGATTGAAAAAGAGGGGTTTTTTTATTATTATTATTATTTCCAACAATTGTAAAAATTGTAGCTTTTGATCTAGGATGATACACAAAAATATATATTTATAAATTAATGTTATAATGTTTATAGTTTGATATATTATCTGTAAATTGCAACATTCATGGTGTAATGTTGATCATTAAAAATTATATAAAACATTTGAATGGTATATGAGTACCTTTTGAGAAGTAAGTGCTCCTCACCAAGAAAATATTTTTTTTAAAATTTTATCTAGATTTTGAATTACAATTAATCTATTTTAATATTTTTTCCTCTGTATCTTCAAAGTATATAATTGCATAAATATATTTTTTAATTCCATTTTAAAATTAAAAAAATCAATTTTTCAGTAATATCAATTTTATATCAGTGTCATTTTTTCTCTAATTTTTATAAATATTTCAAATATATTTTACAGTATTACTTTTTTTAGCTGTTTTGTAACTGTATTTATATCATTTGCATTGTGAGGATATTAAATATTTTTTTGTTTCGGTTATTGTTGCTATAATGAAGTGTAAATTTCCATGAAATATTGTTATACTATAGTATTTAGAAATGGTAATTAAAAATCTTCTATGCTTTTTTTTGTTAGTGTTTGCATTTTAAATTTTGATTAATTTGCATCATGGTATTTACTTCATATATTCATGGATAATAAAAAGAATTTCTTAGTAATAACTATCAAGCTGGTAGCTACTAAGTTGAGCCAAATTTTCTACAATAAATCATATGGATTAGATGTTCTACATTTCAAACCTTATCTATAATTGTTTTATTAAAATATGAATGATACATTTCTCAAAAAACTAATCCCTTTTTCTTAGCAGTAGTAATAAATTCTTTTACAATTCCCAAGTATTTGCTGTCAAAGACCAAACTCATTAGGATGTATTCTTTTATATAAGTATTTGTAATCAATAAGATAACATGACTTATTGTATTTTTTGAACCACTGAAGTTATAATTCATGATCTTCTAATTTATTTTTTGTAAACTCAAATAATATTTAAAAGATAATTCATACTGAGTCATTAAGAGGTTATATACGGAAATTATGACACCTGGTATTAATTTAGAGACCTTATGTTACTTATTTGCCCTTTTATCCAATTAATGATTATGTGAATGGCTTTATATTAAGGCTAGATGAAGGCTGTAAGTAATGCAGATCAAGATCAGAGGATCTTCAAAACAAATTCTTACCAAAAACCTGATGCATGATAAATTTTCCATTGTGGCGTAAATGCCTTTATGTTGATAGAATATAGAAGTTTGAACAAAGAGATGTTAGTTTTGTGTTATTCTTGTCATCTAACAAGGGTTCAGGATTGTAAAATCTATCCCAGAATAGACCATGCGAAGTTTCAACATATGAGTCTACAGATCAAAGTAAAGGCTAAACGAACACATCCATTGCTATTAGTTAATGTTTAAATGTTATTAATTGTGAATGGTTGTTGCTGATGATTAAAACACATTTTGTTCAAATATCAAAACTGAGTAATATTAAAATATGTTTTTAAATTATGTAACGTTTGCTGTTGATTAAATATATATATCATATAATTGATTTTGAAGATTAATTCTGAAGATAATAGTATTGTTAAATTTCAAGAGTTAAGTTTCAAGAAAGGAATTGAATTATTCGAATTAAAACAAAATAAAAAAAAAGTTTTATTAATAGATTATGATTTAAGTAATAAGAAAGGCCATAGTTTTACAATATCAATCAAGCAAAATTTACAACATAACTCCTTATATTATTCTGTTGTCAACATTCCATTATTTCTGTTTCCATTCCTTTCTTTTCAACTGAAGCAAAGTTTACAGCAATAAATAAGTTATCAGTGAATAGGGATTTTTTGATTTCTTATGTAGAATACTTGTTTACATTAAGACTTGGAGGAGGAAGATGGAGTTAAATATGCAGAATTTATCTGGTTTAAGTAGTAAAATAATTTTATTAATAGTTCCTACTCAGAATAAATTTTTATAGTACTTGTTTAATTTTTATGACTTCCAGGTGCACCTAGTCATTTTCAGATTACAACAAGATTGTCAAGCTCCTTTATTCATAATGCAAATAGCTCAGTATCTCAGCTGCTTAGTGATAACACCCAGAAACTGTAAAAATAAATAAGCACCATTTTTATATTGTAAAAAAAAAATTCTTTATTTCATTCATAAAATGAATAATGGCAATGTGGTCAATATAATCCTATATTTGGCTTATTTTTCCTGATATTTGATTTACATTAAATTTTGTTATGTAGGCAATGAATATTTTATGTGAAATTTGAAAATTTTTATTTATTGAAATATGATTAATAGTTTTAGATTTTAGTTATTTTTATTTAAAACAATTGAAGCATCTGCTGTTAAAGATGTCATATTATTTGTTATGTAAATTTTTAAATTGTTTATCTGAAGGCAACATTCATTATTTGAAGACATATAGAAAGCATTATAAAATTACTATTAAAAGTGAGCCCTATAAAAGCTGGAGAGCTAAATAGTTCTTTTAATAAAGCATAGTTATGTATAAAAAGGTTTTTATAGTTTTTCTTTGAAACTAGACCAAGTATATTTTACCTTGATTCAAAGCATTTAAGAAATTCCTTCTCAGGTTGTGACTAATTTTTTTTTTAATATTTGGGATTATAAATTACTAAAAATATTTTAATACTATTGTACATAATATGCTTTTTCAAATTTATTGAATACCATTTTTTAAATTAAAGATAACAACATAGAAATATGTAACCTACTATTTTAAAATTGGACTATCAGGGTTAAGAGTTTATACTTACTTAATACATGACGAACTAGCTGTGCAATTAATTTGCAATCCCTAGCAGATCTCTCAAAAGGGGGGAAAAAACCATAACAACGCTATGCAGCTTAAAACAATGGACAATTAAATGTACATCCAAAAGTTTTCATATATTTTTATTTGAAGAAAAAGCTCTGTAGCCTAAAATTGAATTCGAATATGCAGTCCAGTATTTTTTCGTATCATTATATGTGATCTTTTTCATATATCTAAAAAAATGATTTGATTTTATCTATATTTATAATAAAGCTCAATGTGTGTGTGTGTTGGCGCTCTACGGACCAGACCGTTTGACATACAACTATCAAATTTGGTACATGTATACTTTGGAGGTCGGAAATGTGCACCTGGGGTCCTTTTTTTGAATTTTTAATTAAAAATTAACTTTCCCGCCAAAAAATCTTTATTTCCCCACTGCCAAATGAGTAAGGATTCAAATTTGTTTCCCACGCTAATGAGGATAGGCGTAACATTTTTCGACTGATTATTTCAAACGATTCTGTTTATTTTCTTAATGTTTGATGCATTTAAAATTAAATATTGTTAATTAATCGATCTTTCAGATTCATTCTGAAGTACTTTTGAATTAAAATAAAACAGAATAAAGGAAATTAAAAATTTGTAATCTGCATAGCGTTACCCCAATTGGCATAGAAAAATTCATGCATTTGCGTTTCCATAACTGGCGTTGAAAATTCACGCATGAGCATTGTGTTCTGATTGTTAACAACTATTTTCATCGGGTGCGGACTTGATTAAAATTATTTTTAGGTTAGTTATATGCTTTTGTAATTAAATTGTATTTATTTTAGTTATATATATATTTGCATATGCTTATAGTTTTAAGTACATCGTTTTTTAAGTAGTATTTTTAACCTGTTTTGGACCGATTATTTTAAACGATTCTGTTTATTTTCTTAAGTGTTTGTTACATTTAAAATTAAACGTTGTTAATTAATCGATTCGCTCATGGTGAATCTGAGAAAATTTTGTTGACAAATTCTTGAAATATTACATAAATTAAGAAAGCTATTTTTTAGTGCTCATAAGGTAATAGCTCAGTTACTCTGTTTTCAGTAATCATATTATAAAAAAATGCTTTGTTTCAGTAAAAAATAGTATTATATTATTTGCAGATTAATCATTTCCACTTTAAATTAAAGCATACATTCTACGGGAGCTAACAGAAAATTAGAGAGATACTTATTACGTTAAGACTGAAGGCCTTTATAATATTATGAGTGAATTATATGACTATCAAAATTTGAAGTTTTAAAATATTTTGATGAAGAAGCTATTAAGGTAAGAATTACATAAAATATTTAATTTTTAAAATTTTAACGAAAATTAAGATTGGCGAACCGGCTGGTCGCCAAAGGCGGCTAGTTTTTAATAAGAATGAAAATGCAAGAAGGTAGTGACGAAACGCTTCACAAACGTTCGCTCATCGTAAAAAATTTCGGATAAATTCATCATTAAAGCTATCGTGTATCACTTTTTTATTTTTCCATTTTCGTGAACATTTTAAAAATCGTTTGTTGTATTCTTTGCTTGCTTACATTTTTATATCTTATTTGTTATTTTAAAATGACGTAATTCATGACGAAGCAACTAGAAGCATTCGAAGAGTGATTGTTTTTCATTATATCAGTTTCATTATACCTATTCGACTTATCGCTGTATTAGTAAATTTATCCCCTCTACGGAGCACTATGTGATAAAACTCTTTAAATAAAAAAATAAAAACAAAACAAGAAGACGTCGGTCCTGCTTTAACTCATCCTATTAAGTGATTTATATTTGAAAAATTTGTGAAAAATTCACATTTGAATTGCCTTAAAAATTTCTGTAGAATTTACCAAAATATTTTCTATTTCAATATCATTTGAAATTAGATAACTGAATTACGTGGACATTTATTCGGGATAAAGATATTTTGGCAGTTCGAAAAATAGAAAATGTTGACTTTTTTTGCGAAAACAGTGATAAATTAACACGAATAATATTGGGATTATGTGTTATTTAATCCTGATGGGCCAAAGGAAAAGCAAAAACGTGGAATTCAATTCAAAGAACTTTGTTGAAATAGTACAGCAATGGCGATGAAGGTGTTCTTATGTACATGTCAGTATCAAGACTAAGTATTTGGCATTTATTGATGGAATTAATGGAATTAATTCTTATTTAAATATTGAAAGCTATCAGCTGAAAAACTGGGTATTTGAAATATTTTTTTTTTTTTTTTTAAATCAGGATAATGATCCTAAGCATACTGCTCTCAGCGATTGCGTCTGGGTTCAAAATTGTCTGCAAAATTGGAAACCACCATCTTACTTGTAAGATTTAAATTTAATAGAACATATTTGGGGAGAAATGGAAATTCGAGTACAAAAAACTAGCATTATTTATAAAACCTAAAAACAGTAATGATGAAAAAACGGAGAAATATTAAGAAAAAAAAAAAAAACTAATGCGCTGTATGCCCCTTGGTCATTTAAAAGCTGTTGTGGATTCTGCAGAATATTTTACTAAATACTAATTAACCAAAATATTATAATATTTATGAATATGCATAGATTTCTTTAAATTATTCGAAGAGTTTTGTGAGAATTTTTTATTTCTTTTTGATCATTGATTTTTTAACAAAAGAGGTTTTTGAATTTAAAAAATATTGTAGGTGAGTGATTATGTTGAAAATTGAAGTTTCTTTACGAAACTATTATAAACGTCATTTTAAAAAAAATTCTCATTCTAAATGATTCCTTTTTAGTAATGAATAAAACAATATTTCATTAAAATTTGTACGAACATTAGGAGCCGCGGTAAGTTTGTGATCTCCTCTTGCGAATCAGCTGCATTAGTTTGAAATACGTAGAAATGATGAAGTTAATTCGTTAAAACTCTTTTTTTTTTTTTTGACCTTAACAAAAGAAACAAGATGGATTAGTAATTTGTTTCAGTCGAGGCATTTTTTACATTAAGCAATTCTAAGCGACCACCTCGGGCGCTAGATGAAATTATTCTTCCGATGAAATTTTAGAAGGATATTTGAGATAAAATAATTCTTGCGATAGCTTTGCGACAAATGCAAGTAATAAAGTCATAATTAGGAAACAATTCTCAAAACATACTTGTTACTATACACAGATTTGCAATATCGTCAATATCAGAGCCACTTAGTTTTTTTCAGAAAATAGGTTTCGAAACTCGAAACAAAAAGATTTTGTTTTGTGTGTGTTTTTGTTACAAATCTTATTTGAAACATGAATAAAAATAAAGTTTTATTATTATATATTACCCTGTCCATGTTTCAAAAAGTCTGTTAATCTGGCAATGATACTCCTAGAATTGATGCGTGAATTCAGCATTCACTAAAGTCAAAGCATGAAAATTCATCATATTATTATAAATATAGATTTATAATATTTTAATTTTGACTTTAAATCTATTTTGAACTAGCCGCCTTTGGCGACCAGCCGGTTCGCCAGTATTACCGCTCGCTACAATTTTCAAATAAATATTTTAAGTAACTGGCCTCTTAAAGGATTCTCAAACAAAACATTTTTAATCTTCAAATTTTGATAGCCATACCAAACTTATACTGTTTAGGTCGTTTCGTTCAATTTACTATATATATTTTGCTAATTTGTTGTCATTTCCGGCAAAACTTCAACTTTAATTTAAAGTGGAAATGATGAAATTGCAATTAATATTAAGATATTTTTTAATAAAACCAAGCGTTTTATTTTATTTATCATCATTATTGTTATTTATTAATTATTATTATTGAATATGAGTATTGCAAACAGAATCGCTCGGTATTTAAGTCTTATGTTAATTACAAAATATTTTTCATCATTTATCAAATATCTCAAACAATAATTCAACAAAAATTTCTGAGATTCAGCATAAAATTCAGTTTTTAGTTTTGCTTTCAAAAGGATTGAAATGAAATCAATAATAATATTTTGTTCCGGCCTATAAATATATTTCAAAAATTATGAAGTCTAAATTTAATGCAGTAAGGTATCATATTCTGAGAAATATTCTGGACACACCAAATTTTAAATAAATGAATGAATGTTTCTATTTTCCATCATCAACTAAGACTTATTTATGAAGTTTTAAATGTTAAAAATTTAGAAAAACTCGTCATTTTCATAATCTTAGGCCAATTAATCTTGAGAAACCCGCGCGCTGATTGGCGCATTTTCTTTGAAGCGATCGATGGAAAATCTAAAATTATCCTTTTTTTTTATTGAATAGTGATATTCAAATTTTCATAAATCAGTCAGTTTAAGTGATTGTAAACTAACTCTTAAAAGTCAGTGATTTAGTTGATTGGAAATTAACTCTATGACCACCATAAAATCTGTGCTTTCTCTTGTGGTGTATGCATTCTCCTTAATATCCGATCGAATAAAACATCACATAGAACAAACACATCAAAAGTAAACATAACATTTCAATAGTTGCCAAAAACAAAAGAGAGAAAAATGCAATTAATAAGCAGACGATATTTAGAAATGTACAGATATTTAGACTGGAAAATGAAATTATCTGAAATTAAAAACAGGCGCAGACGATATTTACAAAAGTAAAAATATTCAAACCTGAAAAGGAAAATATGACTTATTCCATCAATAAATGCCATAAGTTTGTTTATATCTTCATTATTTTATGAGTCATTAAACATCAAAATGGGTCCGGGACTAAATAAGCACCCTGTATAGAGAGTGTAAAAGATCATAAAATAATTTTTCTTGAATTTATTTTTTAGAAAAAATAATATTTCAGATATGTTTCCTTTCCTACAGACACGTGTCGAAAATTATATTTTTGTAGATTTCATTTCCAAAAAGATTTAATTTATTTTTAATTGGGGCTTTAATCAATGTGATGGCAACACTTTGAAAAAAGCTAATTTTTTCCCATGAATGCGAAACGTGCTTAATCTTAATTTTTATTTTTTACGAAAAAAGTTATTGAAAAACATAGTTAAAATATTTATTTAAAAATTCATTAAAAATAGAAATTTATTTTTAAGTTTAAAACATTAGTATCATTTAAAAGATAAATTTTTAATCTTTAACTTCATGTGAAAATCTTTTTTTTTGTGCGGTAATATTTTCGGAAGTTATAGCAGAAACACGTCAAAATTTCGCTTAATTTTTAAATAAATAAAATTCTAGTTAAAAATTCGAAAAAATAACCCCCAGATGCACATTCCCGGCCTCCAAGGTATACACGTGTCAAATTTGGTAGCTGTAGGTTGAATGGTCTGGCCTGTAGAGCGTCAACACACATACACACACACATTGAGCTTTATTATAAGTATAGATATAGATAAGCAACTGTATTTTCTGTGTTTAAAATACGAATAAATGAAATATATTAAACAAGTTTAAATATTCTAAAATTTCAGTCATTTTTTTCACATTAAAAAATTGTTTACATTAGAATATGTAACTAGTATTGATATGGGGCGCATAGATTTTTTTTTCTCCCAAGAGCATCAGGTATCCTTGCACTGACCCTGACTGCAATCAGTTCTCGAACTATAAGAAATGCGAATTAGATTTTTCTGGTTAATGGCTTTTACTTCTCATGGTCAGGAAAGTTGCTACAGGATTCCTAATAACCTATTGAATGAGATTTTTACCCTTCGCTATGGAAATAGTACCAACACAAATTGTTTGAGTTTTGTTATCCTATTTACTTGTTAGAAAATTTGTTTTTTTATTCTAAAAATTCGCAAGAAGGAAATGATGTTTTCTTGTTACATATTTGTTGCACAAATTTTTAAATGAATCTTTTCTAAAAGTATTTTATGTAAAGAGGCGTTATTATTAAGAATATTTTTTTTTATTAAAGATATTTTATTTGCCGTCTTTTAGTCTAATATTTGTTTAGAACCCCTAAAACTATTATGCTTGTTTTTTGATATTCTATCATATTCAAGACGAATTCGATGATAAAGAGTGCAATGTTTTACGAAAACTCCTATTTTATGTCTATTGATGTATTGATACAAAGATCAAAATGCCACATAAGAGTTATGTGAATGAACACAAAGTTATAGAATGTCGAGCATGACAGACGATTTATTTTAGCACTTCGTCTGGAACAGTGGTTTGTTTTTAGACTACTAGATGATGTTTCAGCATATCAACTAAACAATCGATGATTCAAAATACGATGACGTGTGATACGAAGTTCGATGATGTTAGTAATTTTCAATGTTGAATATTCAGTAAATAGCAAATTTTTTCGTTTTCTACTATATTCTAGTTATTTTACCCTTTTTTTTTAAAAAAAATTATTAATAATTTTTGTTTTTGAATTTCCTTATAAAAGCATATTTCTTAGCTATTTTTAACATAAATTATCATTAATTTTATTCCATTTTTAGGAAAAACGCGATATCTCATTTTATTTTTTATATGCATTTTTAAACAAGCCAAAAAATTTTTCTATTAAATCAATTGGTGGCAATTTAGGCTTTTTTTTTTATGTAGGAAGTTTCAATTCCGAACTCCGTGTGTTGGAGAAATTAATTATGAACAAAGAAAATAGTAACAAGTTTCATTTCAATAAATCAATATGTATAAGTCATGTATAAAGTTTGAAAGCAATTAGAATTCTTGAATGTAAAAATGTCACAACTAATATACAAATATTTGATAGATATCTAAGGGTTTTAATAAATATAGGTACAAACTGTAGAAATCGATATGGCATACAGAAACAATTTTTTTTTTTTTTTGCGATTGGATACATATTGTTGGAAATATATAAACTGTGGAATTCTGCAAAATAAAATTTAATAACAAAAATCACCGATAGGAGACATTGTGGCGCTGTTGGAGGCGGAACGAAAATGACTCACAATGAATGCACGGAAAATGGATTATGCAAAACTTCACTCTAGTGATTTCCGAAATTAATGACTTACAATATGAAATTCACAGAAAATAATCTTTATCAATCAGCATTAGTTTTTTTTTAATCATTTGGCTTATGAACAACATTTTTAACGCGCTGTTTTACAGCTTACGAGATATTGCATCGGTGACTTCTTGTATTTTTTTCTTCTGTTTTGTTTCCTCATTTTTTTTGACGAAATTTATTTCTCTGTTCCTTCAATAATCAGTGTATGAAATTCCATTTAATTTCGTTCATTGGTTTTAAGTGCAGATACTTCTAAATAGGGAAAGTTATTTTGTGACCACACTTTACTTTTAATTAATTAGCTGAAGTAGTTTTTGACTGTGGAAACTCCTTGTTTTTCCTGTATATTTATATGTAATATTATCTCAAAAATTATTATCGTGGATCGTATTGTTTTATTTTACATCGTCGCCTTAATTAAAACTAAAGAAACGAAGTATGAAACAGCAATTTTTTTTATGACGCAGTTTTCACAAAATGATATACATATCGCTTAGGATACTTTTGCATTTTTATTATTTTTTTAAGTGTTCATGATTGCCACTTACATTCAAGGTGAAAACATGTTATCTTTTCTAACCGCATGATTCGTGATGCTTAAATTCTACATGTACCATTGATTAATATCTGTGCTCTATTCTGAGAAATACTGATCAAAGGTAAGAAAGTAAAGCTGTTTCAAATTGAACTTCGGCATGTTCATACCAGAAAATTAAGTTTTAGCTTTTCACTCGAAATCATGTTGTTTGTTTCATGAGAACATTTTAGAAAGTTCCACGGATTTTGATGCTGTTAATCGGAAATTTTTAAAATTATATTATTTTTAGGGGAAAAAAAAGAGAGGGGATTGATGCTTCCTAATGGTTGTATATTTTGTATAAATTAATGTGTAATTATTGATTAAATGAACTTAATCACCGAAAGTTGGGAAAGAAAGCAGTATAACTGTGTTTTAAAACACAATTTACTTCATACTTTTTCGTATACAGTGGCTCCCAAAAGTGTTCGTACACCAACAAGAATCAATTAAAAACCTCAATATTTACCATTATATATTCTTATTTTTACATGAAAATATTTTCATAGAATATTTGTACAGTTCTTAATAAAGCAGTGAAGAATAAATTTTAATTACGATGCAAATTATTTTTTTAAAAATGACAATAAATAAAATTGCACAAAAATAGGACACAAAAGTGATCATACACTTTAAAAAAACATCACTAAATATGAAATTTTCTAAATTTTTATAAATGTTTAGTATTTAGTAGGATATCCTTTATTCTTTATAACAGCTTTTAAACGTTTGGACATAGATTTAACTAAACGGTCGGTTACTTCTGTACCGATCTTGTTCCATTCTTCGATCATTACTGCTTTCAGTTGAATTTTCGATTTAATGTCCTGACTTCTTATTCGCACCTCTAATTCTTTCCAAATATGTTCTATAGGGTTTAAATCCGATGATTGAGCTGGTATTTTAAGGGTTTGAGGGCAATGATAGAGGCAAAAAAGACGAACATTCATGGCCGTGTGCTTAGGATCGTTGTCTTGGTAATACACAAAGTTGTTTAAAATGCCCAATTTTGGTTCTGACACTTTTAAATTATTATTGAGAATATTTATATAAACTCTATGATCCATTATACCATCAATGAATACTAAATTGCATACTCCAGCAGGTGACATACACCTCCAAACCATGACACCTCCACCGCCATGTTTTACTGTTCCAACTAAATTCTTGGGATTAAGTTCTTCGGTTTTTTTTTTTTCTCCATACAATGATTCTCCCATCCGACCCAAAGATGTTAAACTTACTTTCATCTGCAAATAAGACACGATTCCAATAGCTCTCTGTCTGGTTTATCATAGATTTGGCAAATTTAAGCCTAGCAATTCTGTTCTTCTGACTTACAAAGAATTTTCTTCGTGCAGAGCGGCCATGTATACCGGCATTCCGAAGAATTCTACGAATAGTTTCACAGGAAATAGAAGTTCCATTTGATTCATTATATTGTGAAGTAAACTTTATTGCACTCAGACGTGGATTTTTTAGAAATTTACTCACGATATTTCTTTGACTTCTAGCTGACAGAATTTGAGGGCGACCATTAGGAGGCTTGTTTGCAATCCTTTTTCCCTCTCTGTAACGTTTTAGTATGCTTTGCACCGCTGCATGAGGTAGATTAGTTATAGTTGCAATGTCCCTAATTGATTTTCCAGCTTTAAAATGAAATATAATTAATTTTCGTACGTCTAAACTCGTTTATTTACAAATGCGCGTCATATCTAAGAATAAAGTAAATAGAATAAATAATTGTGATATTAAATACCGAAATCAAACGATTTTAGTGTATTTTTCAATTAGAAGAAAAATAAGTCGCAAAAGATATTTTTGATGAATTTAAATAAATAATGTTTGGATGTACGAAGACTTTTGTGTTCTAATTTTGTGACATTTTTTATTTATTTATTTTTTAGAGCAATACTACTTGATTTTTTATAAAAATATTTGTTCAGTTTTATTAAGAACTATTTAAAGATGCTAATTAAAAAAACCCAACTAATAAAATGCTTTATTAAGAAGTATAGAACACAATTTCTGCAAATTTCTTTAGTGTACGAACACTTTTGGGAGCCACTGTACGTAGCACAGAGAAAGTACAGTAATCGTCAAAAAACTCGAAATCGAGATATTGGTTAAAAATGGTTTGAGCTAGGCATTTGAAATTTAGTATGAGGTCTTTACACCAAATTTGTAATTTCTATCAAATTTTGAGTAATATGCGTTCAGAGAAAGTTCGTCTATCTGATTATAAATTAACACGATGATTACAAAACGAAGAGAGCTAGATAAATAATATTCGGTACATAGATTTAGCATCTGTAGTGTTGGTACCTGTCAATTTGTGAGCCAAATCCTATTAAGGTTGACTGTTTTTCGGTCTGTACTTTCAGAAACATGTAAATGCGATAACTCAAAAACACAAATATATTAAATTTGGTATATAATTTTATGAGTACAATTGTATTTCTATATCAAATTTTGGTTTCATTCGGTAGGAAAAAAACTGCCTCTAAAATACAAATTCGAGTTTCGGATACTGTTAACTGCATAACAGGGATTAATAGCTAAAAAACTCTGCCAAGTTGACACGATAGATTAAGTGAAAATGCTAAGTTCATACCAAGGCCATGCATGCATCAATGCCATGTATGGCGTTCTCTGGCATGACAAGTTTATTAGAGAGTATGCGAGAAAGTTTTGGGGAGACCACTCCCCGCTGTGGGCTTTTTTTCCCTTTCTAATAATATTTGTCATTTAATAGTTTTCATTGAAAGTTTTTTTTGTTGTTGTTGTTGAGTTATTTATTCTTAGAAAATTTAGTCAAGTTATACAAATGGAGATGAGTAAAGCTAAGAAGAAAAGATTGGTCATTTATTTATTAGTACTTAAAACATTAAAAAGTTTTAAATAAAAATATTAGTGTACCCTAATATTGGAAAAAACCCTTGCTGTGTATAGAATTTCAAATATTCAATTTAAAATATTTAGCATGCCAGCATATTAAAAACATGCTTTTTTATGATCAGTCTCTAATGAATTGGTGGGTGTGACATAAAAATGGCTTGAAATCGGTCGAGTCGATTTTGATAAATTAGGGGAGGAGAAAATTAAAATTTTCCAGATCTGGTTGAACTTCGCTCTTGAATGAACCCAAAAGATTGAAGATATTTCAGTAATGATAAGTTAAGAAAAGATGCACTTAGTTCAATGGAATTGTAATTGTTACAATACTATTATTTCTCGGCGATCCTTTTCGCTTCGTACTTTTCTCTGGCTCAGTAACTGTCTGTCTAAGGTCGAAGTCAACCGCCAATTTATCAAAACCACATAATCCATAATTATTTTGTCAATAATCTGAATCTCAAAAAAGCTCATCAAGAAAATAAAATTTATTGAAAAAATCTGACTTAAATTTCGAGAATAAAAAAGGAGCAGTAAAGCGCATGACATACCTTTTATTTTCTTTCTTGCATAGGCGGAATAAAAGAACATTCTCGAATGAATTCTAGATTGACTCGGCGTAGTCACGTCAATATTTGACGTCAGCTGGAATTGAAAATCTCAAGATTTAATCATTTATGCAGTTATTTTACTTAAGACTGAAAGTAGGTTATGCTGAAAATATCAGAAGTCTTCTTAAAGAATACTATTCTTAAATATCTTCTGTGGTACGTTACGTAAATGGCGAAAAAAGAGAAGTAATTTGCATTGCATTATGCGTAAACTAATAAGCGTGATTTAAATCAAAATGAATTTCCATATTCCAAATGCATATCAACTTCTTTCGTTTATTGCTTCTTAAATTCATTCGTGGATAATCAACTACTTTGTGATTAATTAAGAACACTCAGATTAGAAGAAATTTTTATTATAATTGCTGAAATTTTCTGTAATTCTTCCATATGATTTGCATCAGAGTAAGTTGTTCTATTAAGCTTTTCGTTGTTTCATTGCGAAAATATTCAAGCACAATACGATTTTCACTTTTTTCCTAATAATTTAGTTATAAAGGATTCTTCAGAATTCATGGATCAAATTTTAAGGAAAGGTAGATCATATTATAATAACCATTTTTATATGAGAATATTGCCTATCTTTGTTTGTTTGTGTTTGCCTTTAAATGAATCTTTTAGTCAAAATTTAATGTTCATGATTACCCCTATGAAATTTTAAATATCAAATTATGACATCAGTAAAGCCATGTTATTTTTAATAGTCTTACACTGTTCTATTTATTGTATGTATATATGAACATCCTAATAAAATCAAGTTAAATTACATCATAATGCTATTCAAAACATAATTGTTCTGTTCATCTGTTTTTCAAACTTCCGCGATTCAATTTTTTTTCTCTCTCATGCAAGCTGTAAAGATATTATCAGAAAAAAATTGCACATCAATTAAACTGTTATTGTTAAAAGATTATTTTTTTAAAATAAAAAAATTAATTTTATGCAACAATATTTTTGGGAGCTCTCAGTGGTTCATTATAGTATATATAGCAATAATAGCTCAGAATGCTTTCACCAACATCATTATATGCTTGCCATTGTTGCTATAATGACTTCGTACAGTTTCGAAGACATCTATTTCTCTTAAATGTTGAATAGTAACGAATGTTGGAGTTAGCTTGGTTTTTCTTTGAATATCTGCATTTTTTAACGGTCATACATTTCTGCTTCAGGTAGAAATATGGCATATAATTGATTTCTGATTTTATTTAGCGAAAATTCATTTTTTAATTGCGTTTTGTTGTTTAATTAAATGTTGCGATTTAATTTTTTTAATTAATTTACCTTAATTTTAACATCATATACAAACCAGTTTGTGTAAAATGGGGTGATTTCTATACTATGATGTCACTAAAGGCTCCTCATAACAGAAACAGTTTTTTTTTTTTTTTCGAAAAGTACTTTACTAGATTTGTAATACATTCATTGAAAAATTGTTTTTCATCATTCCAATGCAAATTTCTTGCATTTAACACTGTATGATTATTTTTTGCAATTCAGCGGAATCAAAGGCACACACATACACGCACGCACGCACACACACACGCGCGCGCGCGTGCATATTTCTTATGAGCTAATTTTTTTTAGTTATCGAATTTTATTCTTGTATTAGAGTATAAGAAAAATAATAGTGACAGTCGTGATTCATCATTCTTAGCGAAGTATTTCTTTGAATTTGAGATCAGATCATATTTGGTTAATGATCTTAACACCTAAGTAAGATTGAATTACTTGTTGAAATAAAGTTGTTACTTAAGTATGCAAGTAATTGATGATTGCGACATACCAACTAAGACGACATCTGTCCATCTGCTAGATTGGATGACAGGCAAAGTGCGTGTCAGTGGTCCTCTGATTTAATTTATATTATGGAGACAGCAAATATAGTGGGTAAATTATCTTTTTAATATTCATCATTTTGGAGATTTCGCATAATTAAGATCGCTTCTACCAAAAAAGACGCACTTTTCTGAAATTATTGCTCATATTCCATTATGTTTATGACTAAAGTTATTGTCATAGTAATATCATGATCCCCCCCTTTTTTTTTGGTTGATGATTCCTAATCATTTAGTTACTATATTTCCCAAAAATATTTAAGCTTAAATATTCTAATCACTGGCGACCAGCGTATTAGCCCGGAATATTAGCTTTCGTAACTGTTAAATTATAAATATAGAATGCATTTATTTAAATTTTTACTTTATTATTTAATAAACTGAAAAAATATGATTTTAATAGAATCTCTGTACTACAAATTATTGTGCGTGCAAATGCATATACATTGCAAAGTAAAAAGCGGGAATAAAAATTTTATTTCAGCGGAATACCTTAATTTTAACAGTTGTAAATACACGTTATTGAATGATCTTATTGGGAAATGAAATTAATTTTAATAACAATAAAACCATTATTACGGATATGATTATCAATTAAATTTAAAAATATTAAAATTAGAAAGATAATTGTGTGATGAAACCTTTGGTATCATAAAAAATTTTTATGGATTTTTAAGAAGTTTATTTTTCGCAAATAAAAGATGGCAGTTAGACATTTTTTTAAAATTTTAAAAGGAATTGATATACTTTTGATGGAAGTACGTATTTTTAAACAACAATGACGAAAATTAGGATATTTATAAATTATTTTATAAGAAGTTTTGTAATCGTCAAAAAATTCGAACTCGAAATTTTGACGAATCTCCATATTATAGATCTTCCTGAGTTCAAAAATCATATTTTTATTATGCCTGTGGCAAAGATAACTGAAAAACTCTGAGTTCTTTGGATGAGATTTGGTATACGATTTTTACACCAAATTTGTAGGTTTCTGTCATATTGTTAGCGAAATCCGTTCAGAGGAAGTCTGTCTGTCATCCTTTTTTAATACGAGTTAATAAGATAACAAAATGAAAAGAACTGCGGATAAAATTCGATACACATATTTCGCATCTATCAACCTTTCAAATTTTGAGCTAAATCCAACTAAGAGATGATCATCTTTCAGAAACATGTAAACGCGATAACTCAAGAACGCATAACCCAAGAATAAATTTATTTGATTTTGTGACTAGATGTGCAGTTCTTTGTCAAATTTTTGTTTCACTCGGGTGGGAAAAACGCGTCTAAAACACAAATTCGATTTTCGTTTACTACTAACCACATGCCGAGGATTAATACAAAAGAATTCGCTGAGGATCATACTATAGATTCAGTAAAAATGCTAAATTCACACTTTAGGTTATATTTCGTTGCGATGCCAATGCCATTCAAGTTGTTTTCTGGAATAATAATGTTGTTATAGAATATGCGAGAAAATTTTAAGGAGACTACTCACGCTTTTTTTTTTTTAATTGCGTAGAAATTATGTATATTAGTTGCTTTTTTATATACAGTAATTGACAATATACAATTTTATATACAATAATATATTTATTTATTATGTATACTTTAAAGTTCAAGACTTGATTTTTATTGAATATAAATTATTTATTATTAATTTTCTAATCAGAACATTTAAAATTTTTGAAATATAAACAGTTTTATCATTGTGTGCGTCAAAGTATTAAATGTTTGTGTAGAAATATAGAAATAGTTATGAACTTCTGGTCAAATATCATTTGCTAAATTTAAGTTTGCAATTTCAGTTTTTTACTTCGATTTAATCTAAAAAGAATATATTTATATCAGTCTCAATATATGTGTATATTATATTATAACATAACTTCTTTTAATTAATTTCATGAAAACATGAAGTTCTAAAAATAAATCTCTGAAGAATGATATGCTATATTTAACTATCGTTGGTTATGTTATTTTAAATTACATTTTTACACTCTTCTGAATTTTTGAAATTGGCCAGAAAATGGTATAGATTTATGCAGAAAAATTAGATCTTCTTTGGAAGCTTTTCTGTTAAAGGGATCAGAAATGAAATATATGATGTTGAAAACAATGTAAAATAATTTACATAAAATTATCATTTCAGCTTAGAAAAATATCATTATAGAACAAAAAATAAAACCTTGATTACTTAGTGTATCATATTTATATATATACTTCTCCAAAATTCATGACTTAGATAAAATAAATGAACTGAAAACAGCACTTAAATAATAAATAACTTTAATGTAACTGCAATAATATATAATCACTGATAGTGTTATTAAACTCTTTATAAAATGAGTTTTTTCCTCATAAAAGATTTTATTTTGAAAGTTTAAATTAAAATTTTTATTGATTTCATTAAAAAGATCTTTTCGAATTGTTGAAATAATTTTTTGATGTTCTATTTTATTAAATATTAAAGTGCTTAATTATGTTTCAAATATCTGGACTAAAACTGTTAAAACAAAATGTACAACTAATTGTAATTAAGCTGCATAGTCAACATAATTTTGAATAAAATTGTTTTTAAGAATTAAGGTTTAAATTGAATTAAGAATTAGAAATGATTTAAATTTTCAGAATGTGGGAAAAAATGGAAAGAATACCGCACAGTTTTTATACAAATTTATCAAAAATACTGCAGTTAATGAAACAGGTTGTTCAAATAAGCAGACATTTTTAAAATAAGAATATGTACTATCTTTTCACGAAAATATTTAATTGAACTATAAATAGAAAATTTCAAAAATGTTTGTGAAAAGAATATTACAATTTTAGAATGATCGTAAAACATAAATATGATGTCATCTTATTATATAACTGTTCAAATTAATATTTACTTCTTTAATAGAAATTTGAAGAAGCACCTTCTGTTTTCGCTTGAAAAAGAACGTGTTGCACTTTTAAAAATAGAAACTCTTAAGAGAGGAAGAGGCATTAGTCGAATTTGTGTGGCACCTCTCAAAAAGGAGAGAAACATAGTGAACATTCTGTTTGATGTCGAATTTTAGAAGTTTGAATTTTATTTTGAAATGTTACCAACATTTGAAATATATCTGAATCCGTTATGTTTGGAAAAAGTTGGAATAAAGCAAATGGAAAAAGTTGGAATAAAGCAAATTTGAATCTAGCTTATAAAAGGGGAAAAAAAACCTGCTTTTAAAATTTAAATAAAGCGTATAAAAAGATAATTTTTCTTCTACATGCTCATTAAAGTCTGTAAATACCTTTCCTTCTGTATTATAGAAGAGAAAAATATATTGTAGTATTTATTTCCTTTTGATTTGATGTTTTTCCCCCTTGAATTAAATGTGCAGAAATCCACTAAATTTACAATAAAAAATTTTCTTATAAGTTAATGTGTTCATTTAATCTGATTTTGAAATTTTTTTGATATAATTTTTAAAAGTTATTATAAAGACCTTATCTTATTTGTGTTTCGAAAAACTATTGGTATTTAACGAATGAAATGATAAACGTGTAAAGTATTGAGTATTTAAAGTATAATGCAAAATCTGCGGAATAGAACTAGTGATGGAAAGCAATATCATTAAATTTAATGACGCTGCAACTACTTATTACTATATTATTGGAAACATATGGTTTCATGTGAATAGATTTGTTTTGGAAAGTTGTCCTGCTCTATGACTTGAGATGTTTTATGATTGATTTCACGGATCCTATTGACTATGCCATACTTGATCAAGTATCTATCAGAATGACGAAGCTTTGCGACAGTAGATTGTACTACTTAGTCGCATCTTCACATTCACAGGATCAAAAATTCACAATTAAGCATTTTTTTTTCCCTCTATGAGTTGCACAACATAATATTTTTTTCTATTAGTGTGAACACATGAGACTGAAGTTATACTTTTTTGACAAATGTGTATGGGGAGCATTCGAGATTTTCAAGTTTAAATACTAAATCTTTTGGCACATATTATATTTTAATTATACATATTTTGTAAGTTTGTTAATATTTACATGTGTTTACTATATTTTTTAAATATCTTATTGTTGTGGAATCAGTTTTGTTTCATTACAAATATTAAATAACATAATTTTCTTATATGCTCTTTGTATTCCAATCTTGAAAGAAGAAAATCCAAACGATATTTCTCTAAAGTAAAGTATTATGTATGAAATTAAAATTCGTGAATTAAAGCAAAAACTTTTACTTATGTATGTTTGATAATATTTTGGGTTTTGAATTCAGTTTCTGTTAATAAAATTATTAATTTCTTTAAATACTCAATAATTAAATTGTACTACGCGGTTGGAAATGTTTTTAATTTAAATATTTTTCGCAAACGACTTTTAACAAAACGTGGAAAATCACAGTGAATCAAATTTTCTAGTATCGGTTATTCGCAGTCGACAGTAAATCGACCACAGAAATTTCGAAATATCTGCGCTTCGTTCATATTCCATAGGCTTTTGACGTTCAGAATGCTAGTTCTTAATATTCTACTGTTCAGAATTATAGTGGAATAGAAATCTAAACATTTAGAAAAAAATATTTATGGTAATTTTTCCACTTCAAATTATATGATATTTGTTCATTTTAATAAAAAGAAACTATTAAAATTAGTTATAAAGGAAGCTAGCTATGTTAAGATAATTTATAATTAATTTTTGCTTTTTCAGTTTTGTACAAGAAATTTTAGTATCAATATATTTTTATGTTCTTAATTTTGTAAGTTATTATTATTATTATTATTTTGCCACACTTTTTTAAATGATAAAGTACATTATAGCTTTTTTAAAAGAAAAGAAATGTCTGAGTGAATAAGTGTCATATATATTAAATATTTTGTTTTTTTATATATATTAAATATTCTTAAAAGGAATTTTAGGACTCAATGTTTCAAATAGCTTAAAATCTAAAATAAATCTGGTAAATAGCCCTTCGATATCATTAGCAGGTTAGCTAATGCTATTCAATGATGCTCTAAAATATTTAAATAATTTTAGAATGTTATTCAGAAGACATTTAAACTATAACTATGATGTAATTTCTTTAATTCCACTTTTTATTTTTATTCTTTGTTAAATTAGTATTTAGCAGACATCAGTAGTGAGTTTTTACTTTTTTAGTGGAATTTTATTATTGGATTTTGTTATAAGATTTAATATTACAAAATAAATCTGAAAATGATTATATGTTGGGTAAGTAATAAATAACAATTGCCTTTTAAATTATAGCCGATAAATGACCGATAAACATAATTGATAAATGCAAGTTTTTAAAAATTTTTTTTAAATTTTAGTTTATTAGTAGACAAATGGCAAGTAGTTTTCTGGTATATTAGTAAATATATAATCATTAAATATCAGTATATGTTTTAAATTTTTTTCGGAAGATGGAGGGGAGGGGGAAGAGAAAGAAAATATCAGATTACTTAGCTGGAAAAAAAATATTGTTCATGTAGCAATAAACAATTTATATAAAAAATAATTCCAGAAACATTAGCAGACTTTTTTTTAATCAAAAACTTAAACTCTAGACTTTGAAAGAAATTTTAGATGATCTAGAAAGTTTTTTTTTTTTTTTTTGCTTCTCTAAGTTGATTGATTTGCTCGTTTATAAATATAACTTTAAAAATAATCCTGTCGATAATTAACGTGTCAAGAATTATCGTCGCTTTCGGAAGATCGTTGAACCTATACTGATAACGCTTGACGCATTTAGCATCTTTTCTTGAAGTCCGATAAGAATTTTGAGAAAACTGTTTCAGACCAAAGGTGAAGCTACTGGCATCGTTACTTTCACTCTTCTGATATCTGGAGCGTTGAAAAACTTAATGTAATTGCTTAAAACATTTCTAAATAAACACTTAATAAATTGATGACAGGATGTAGATATAATGTTCCACTGAACAAATATCCAAAGTCCAAGACAAGATTTCATATCTTATAGCACTTTTTTTTTCATTATCTATTTTTCTTTTCTTTTTGTCACAGGTTATCTGCAGAAAAATTATACAATCGCTATCATATCTGTAAAGTTGATGTAATATTAATTGGTTATCTAAATTTATTATCAAATATTTGATGATCTGCAGTTGGAATTGTATTTTTATTTTTGGCAAATAATGATTTATAGTTTACCTTAGAAATGGATTCTGTTCATTAAATCTCTGCATTCTTCACATATCATGTGTATATTTAAAATAGGAAAATCAACGAACCAGTCCTCCAGTCCCAATCACTGGTCCGATTCGCCAATTTTTAATTTCATAAGAAAGTTCATGACCATTAAATATGCCATTAAGGGTCAACTGTCGCCCCCCCTCTCTATTTCTAGAGAAATCTCAAAAACACTAACTCATGCACATGGGAATAAAAATGGCGACAGAATCTTGGTATCTCCCCTATTACACAGATTTCACCAATTTTCATTTCATTTGACTGTTCATGACTTTTTATTTACATTTCATGTCATTCAGATATATTATTAATGGTCGTTTATTCTCATTTGCCTTCATTTAAAAAAATTATCACAAAATAAAATTTTGCAGGGCTCGCAGCCTCAACAACTGGACCGATTTTGTGAATTATATCCGCTAATATTTTGTGAATTATATTCGCCAATTATATCCGCTTCGTTGTGTAAAGCCATATTTGACCTCTTAGAATGTTGTGTAAATGCCTAATCAATTACTCAGAATGCTCCATATTTATTGTGGAAGTATAATTTAAAATCGAATTTTCATTTGGTATGATGAATTGATGACATTTCTAAATTATGCATTTAACTTAGTGGCTCAGCTGGTTGCTAAGAGTAGTTTATTTATTATTAAAATATCCAATTCTTATGAAAATTTTTGTCCGTTAACCATAAAAACCAGCCCATTATTGTCTAATTTAATACTTTTCTTTGATCTGTTTATAACAGTTCAACTGCCATATGATTGTAGTATTTCTATATTTTTCTGAACTTGAACGTTCTAGGGTTATAATAGTAAAAATAATAATCATAAATAAAAGTATTGAAAATTTGGGAATCGTTCATCTAATTTGTTGATCCTTAGTACTTTGTCATTGATAAAAATGTCCAAGTATATACTCATAATAGAGATTAATATTCGAAGAAAATGCGATAGTAAATTGCCGTTGTCTGCTAAAATAAATTGACCATAATCTATATATAAGTAAAAGTTAAAAAAAATTATTAAAATGAAGTCTAATGAATCCTTTTTTAATGTGAAATGCTTATTCATAAAAATAATTCAGAACAGTTTGGGCTGGTTTTATGTTAAAGAACAACAAATCCAAAGCATTTTATTTCAAATAGAGAGAAATAGAAATTTTTTCTTCAAGTCGATCCAAATTGACTTTGTTAATAAAAGTCGTACTTTTCTTAAATTGTGTGCCCCTGCTTTGAAATAATAGTTTTATTCGTTTTAAATGCAGGAGACTTTATTTTGTAAAAGAAAATTCTAATGATTTCATATGAGACAATAAATGTGGAAGTGTTTTTTTTAAAGCAAAAAGTCTCTATAAAGATAACACCAATTTTTGCTAATATAAAGATTTATTGCATACCGCGAATCAGGTTTTCGTCTGATTAAACAGAATAACTGCCGGCTTCTGGTAAAGCAGTGATTACTCACCTGAAGAATATTTCAGAGGATATTTCTGTTTGATCATCTGAATGGTCTTTTCCCTTCAGCGCATGCATACCTATATGATAAACTGTTATCAAATTATCAGTATCTAAAGTTCAATGAGTCAATGTATGCATTAATTCTGCAGCGTATCAGTTTTTATTACACGTATTCAACCGGATTCTATTATCTGCTATTTCCTTTTTAAAGAAATTCTTAAAATATTTTCCTTAATATAAAAAGTTGACTTGGTATGATAGACAACTTTACGTTGAATTATTTACTGTCTCAAGTCATTTGTAACAATAATTAACAAAAATACGGTTTATTTGATTTTGACATTTCGGTCAGAAAAAAGAATGGATATTAGGTAATTACGTTTAATTTTCTTTCCATGTCATTATTTGCATTCTGTGTAGATTCTTTCAACTTTCATAGATAGTAATAGTCTGCTTTTACCGGAATTGATATTTTGATTTTTGTCTTCTTTCGTGAATTAATTGCATTTTTGGCAGATTGAACAGTCGACGCAAATCTTGTCAATGAAATATTTAAAAATTATTATTAGATCTTTAAAAGCTAGTGATTAGGTAAACAGTCTTATATCTGAGACCTCTATCGTTAAAAGTAATCCAAAATTTTATACTTCAAATGAAGGCATCAAGCAAAGAAAACTGTTTAAAAATTTCTAAATAAATAATTTTATATTATGTTTCAAACATTCTTAATTACCATAGTTTTTTTTTCTCTTTCACTTTGCTAATGGGGCACAATCGCTTACTATTATTAAATAATTTTTTTTCTTTTTTCACTTTACAAGGTACATTTTTCATTCACTTCTTCATATCCTGATAATAATAGAATATTTTAATAATTTTAGTGATCTTAATCATCAGTTAATATATTTATTAAGCTAAAAATTGATTTCATAAGTATTATAATATAACAGTATAAAAATTAATTTGTATTTAGTATAAATGTTAAATCAATATATGAATAAAATTAATTTGTATTTATGTACTAATTTGTATTATAGTATAATAAATTAATTTGAAAAGTATTAATTTTTACATTTTATAATATTTATAATCATGAATTATAAAATGCTATAAAGCACCGTTTATACGTCTTCCTAGAATTTTCTTATAATATTTTTTTTTAAATCAGAATTTCGCCTTCGTATTTTTGATAAAAAATTGGTTAAAGATATCAAAATATATGATTGAAAGAATTTATTCTTAGAGTAGGAATATTATTTATGTAATCTAAAATATTTATTATTCTAGTAGAATATTAAATATATAGATTGTATACAAATTAATATATTTATTTATAGAAATCTAGGATATAAGATTATTTTCTTCACTATGAATTTTCATGTGATTGTTTAGGAAAAGGATCTAAATTTAAAAAAAGCTGGCCGATTTGATATAACGAGTTGTATACTGTGCTATTGCGCTGACAGGACGCGTTCGATTTTACTATACAGATTAGGTGCTTTTTTTCTTTCTTCTGTCACAATGAATGTCATAAGAATTGAAAAATAAATACTAGAAATTAATAAATATAAAATACATTTTCAATATATTAAAAATTGTATTCAGTATATTTTTTTATCAAGAATTTGGAGGTCAAAACAAAATTGTAAAAGTTTGAATATATTAGAAAATGAACGGAGGAAACAATAAAAATAAAGGGCAATGAAGCCACAACAGATGTAATAAGAAGCACAAAATCCCAAGTATTCACTATATATAAAAAGTAGATATGATTATGATTCTAATTTAGTTAAAGCTTTTCTATCTGCGCCTCACGTATCTAGTTCGGTATGCTCACGTATAGTGTTTATATCTCGCTGTTTGAAAAATTTAATTTTTGTTAGATCAACATTTACTGCCATTTAGTTGAACTTTTTTTGCAGATTGTTTATAAATGAAATGTCTACATCTATCATGTTTTTTAGAAGTAATGATTCTTTTAAGTAAAAATAAATAAAATAAGTTCTGTTCATACAAATGCAAATATATAATTAACATTCTTTCTTCATTTTTGATAGAATTTTAAATTTAATTTTTCACTCTTTTCTGGTGCAATAAAGTTTCGAACTTTTGTACAGTGGTGTTATTCTATATGATAATAAGAATATTTTAATTGCCTTGAAATTTAATTTTCAATTAATTGATTAATTTTATGAATTTTGATTCCATGCTGGCTATCTCTTTGTGAATTTTAGAAAAAGATTATTTCTTAATGTCTTGAAAAAATTCCATAAATAATAATAAAGAAGATTCTAAAATGTAGAAAAGAATTAAGATAAATCTACTTTATAGTTCTATAAAAGCGTGTTTTCAAGAACTTATTTATTAAAATTAAATTTAGCAAATTCTGTAATATAATTTCCTGTTTATATTATATCTGACGTTAAGCGAGACAGACAAATCAAGTTTTAGATACTAGTTTCTTGTACAACGAATACCGATTTTGAATTTCATTAGGGTAAAATTTTTATCTTCTTATATTACCTTCTCAATAAAATCTGAAATAAAATGATAAAAGTCTACAGTCTAATCTAAAAATAAATAATCTGTGCAATAAAGCCTGATTATGACTATAAATAGAATAAGATATGCTTCGCGTTTACAGCTTGATACTCAGCACTTTCTAAAAAGGAAGAAACTTCATATCTTGTTATCTATATTTTGAGAACTTTTCCACTCATTTGCCCTTGAAACTTGTGGCGAAATTTCAGTTTAAAATTTTATTGTAAGAATCAATAACTATAGTTTTTTTAGAAATTTATGTTGATATTGAACATTTAATTAAGAAATTTGTATTTAAAAAATTATCTAGCCCTAAAAGGTAACTCACATGAAAGAGTTACTGGTTTTCATTTCGGCAAGCCTAGATGAAAAATACGAAGAATGAGGAAAAACACATCTTAAATCGAAATAGACGATAATATCTTTGTCTTACTTTTTTTGCAGTAATTATATTAATATGCATTTGTTGATTAATTAATATAACGACAAAAAAAACTGCATTTGCAATTTTAAGATCATTAATCATGGAAACTACAAAGCTGTCTTGCAACTAGTGTGATAGTTTCATCTAGCCTTGTGTACCTAACTAACGTTTCTGGCCATTAAAATTGCAACACCGTGAAGAAAAATAAATACAAAAAAGATATTTATTGTACTTAAACAGTATGTCATGAAGACAAAATGATTATATTTGTGAGAGTTTGTGAGTTTACAGAAGTACGAAATTAGTAGAAACTGCTACCATCTCCAGCAGCTAAAACAGCCTTTACTCGGTTAGGCAGGGAGTGGATATGGGCTTGGGTGACAGAAACGAGTAACTCATCTCATGCTGCTTCAAATCTGTGCCGCATTTTATCAACCGTATTAGCTGGAAAGTGGTGACGGGCCAATATTTCAGCAACCCTTGACCAGATGTTTTCAGTGTATGACAGATCTGGGGACCGTGCAGGCTTGGGCAACTATCGAATACCCTGTTTATCGAGGAAGGTCAGAACAATGACGTGCAATATGCGGTTTTGCATTATCTTGTTGGAAAATGGCGTTTGGCAGGCCTCGGAGATAGGGCACAATCACTGGACGTAAGATGTCAGAAATGTACCGATCTGCATTCAAATTACCGTCAATCCTAACTAGTGATGTGCGTTTCATGTACCCAAAGGCTGTCTAAACCATCAACCAGGTGCAGGACACCTATACCGATATCGAATGCAAGCAGGCGACGTGGGGTCCCGGGGCCTCCAAACATGTACACGGCCATCAGAATACTGCGCATAGAACCGGGACTCGTCTGAAAAGACGACGTTGTGCCATTCCTGTAACCAGCCTTGCCTTTTGGCGCACCCGAGTCGTCGTCTCTATCTATGCTGCATTGTCAAAGGAAGCAGAAATAATGACCGCCTTGCTTATTGTCCATGCTGCTGCAAACGTCTTCGCACCGTACGAGCGGATACTGGGCGCGCTGCAAACATGCCCATTTCTTGACTAATGGTCGGTGATATTTGTTGTACGGTTTAGCAGGGCCCACCAACTATATGTCTGTCCTCTCGGGTGTTAGTTAAGGGAGGGCTTTGAGATTCTGCATGCCTTTCAGTATGACCCTCAGCAACTTATTGATTCCATATTCGCATGACAGGGGTTGAATTTCAACCAGTGCGACATGCGATATCACTTAACTCACTCGATAGGGAACGATCCTGCCTCTGTCGAATTCCGATACTGGCTGGTAAGCATTTCTTCTTCTTATTCGAGGCATAACACGATGTTCTGAGTAAACTCCAACTTTACAAAGCGCTTTCCGAATACGAAATACACCACACAATTTTTCTTTTATGCAGTACTTCAGATGTCATTTTCCCCTTTTCATCGTCTAAATGAGCTGAAGTGCTATTCATTTGCATATCCCAACCTCTTCTTTCGTTTATGTGATTTTGACGTTCGTCAGATCATTCCTTCTTGGTGTTGCAACTTTAATGGCCAGTAGTGCATTTCAACGAACTTTTCCATCTTTGAAATATATTCTGTGTTAATAATATTCTAAGACTGGAAATGACTAACACTTCTCCTTAGCAAGAGTGAATCTTTTTAGCCTTTAAATACATCGAACATTATTTACACATTGAGTTGCATATTATGGCCTTATGTCTTGAAAGTTAACTCAACAAGCATAATCTTTTAAAATGCCGTATGAATGAGGGTGGGGAAAGATGAAAAAAAATATATGACGTAGATTTTAATTATTGAAATTTTTAATGAATTAAAATGACGTCTTGGTAGAGAGTAATCGTCGAATAATAAAAATAAATAATAAAATTTAATGACTGTTTTACGCAGTTTACAACTTTACAATTTTTCCCATTGCGTATTACATATTTTAGTTATTATTTCTTGAAATCCGTCGGTCTATTTTTTTTTAAGAAGTTAAAATGTAATTATCTGTTGTGATGTTTGTGTTTAGTTTGATCGTTAACGCGATTGCACCGGCAATATTTCGAAAGCTTTCATCAAAAAGTTGTAATTTATCTTTCAATACAAACATTAATAGTGAAGTGTTTATAAACAAAACTTTCATTTGAGATTAATTTGTCACGTTATTTCGACAAACTGTAAACAAATATATCTTAACTTTCATTAAAAAAAATTTTTTTTACTTAAAAAAAACAATAAATGAAAATGTTGTCATATTCTTTCTTCTGTGTATGTCGCAATTCTTTATCCTGATTTAAAAGCTTTAAGATCCTTCTCTCTTTGAGAGAGAGAGAAGCTAATAATTTTATTGAAACCTTTTCCAAACTGAAAAATCTGGACAGATATAACGAAATAATCTATTAACTTGCACTGAAATATTTTTATTGTGTTTATATTCAAATACTTTATTTTCTAACATAATTTTTCTACCTGTAAATATATATATTACCAGATTATAAATATCACTTCAGTTACTTTTTGATGATCGGGATCTTGGCTTTCTTGCAGAAGAAATGCATGATTTTCCGGAAAAATAGCGAATTTTAAATCGATGGTTAAACGCTTATTATAAAATTTTGTTACCAAAATATTGAAATAATTAATGTATATTTAAAACTCTACAGCGAGTACTCATTAATAAACAGAATTCTGCAAATATTATATTCCATTTTAGAGTAATCGTAGATTTATTTGCCGCTTTTCTTTTTTTTTTTTCTTTTTGAAAATAAGCATTTAAGAAAACGTTATAATTAGAAAATACTGTTTTATAGAATAGAAATAAAAGTATCCAATGTCAAAATAACTATAATAAATGTATAATTTTTTAAAAACAAATTGTAATTTTAAGTTTGATAATGGGAAGTTTATTAACTAAGCAAATACAAACAAGAAACAGGTATAATTAATTATCTTACCGACGATTATTCCTTTAAAGTTTGTTAATTTTATATTTTAATAAAATTTGATGGAAAATTTCTTCTTGATTAATATATATTGTATCAAAAATGCGAGATACAATTTTTATATAGATTAATATTAATATTATATTATATTAATATTTATCTATTGATTTTATATAGATTATGATTTTAATAGTAACTTAACCTTCTATTAATCCTTGATTCTTTTAATATAACTAGTAAAAACAATCAAAATTCGTCAAATGGAATGTCAAAATTTCAAAACCCTCTATGCTCATACAAAAAGCTCAAGATTTTGAATAAACTATTACTTTTGTGAATTTTTTCATTGATTATTGAATTAAATTATTTTTTGACAAAAAAAAAATCAGTAATTTTGGAACGTTATGTGAAGTAAAAGCATTGAAAACTATATACAGCTTGTATAGACTTTGCATTAGAAACCATATATAGATTATATTATTGTTATGCTTATTTAGAGAATTTTGTCATATGGTTCTAGAAGTAAAGTGAATTTTTTTTTATAAAAATGTTTGTTTAATTTTATATATTTAAATCTTTAAAACAAAATTTTCAAAACAATATATATATTTTTTGATTTGTCGTTTATATAGTAGTATTGCCATATCATCTAAAAGATGCGATATTTAAAATTAACTCCTACGTCTTGATTTCATTAAAGCACTTTTGAAATATCATCTTAGTAGAGCGTTCATAGCAGTTCAAATATTGAAATTGTTTGATATTTTTTTTTTCACATTTGAAGCGCAATATGTATATATTTTTATCATAGCAATTGATAATTTTTTTGTTCAGATAATTCGTTATAATTATATTTTATTTTAAAAGTTCTCTCTGGAATAAAAATTATGTATAAAAAAACAAAGCAAAGTATTATCTAGAAATTTGAAGGAAAACTACTTATAATCTTAAGATTAATTAATGCTTACTGTGTTTTTATAATTCATCATGAGTAAATTTTTTGCTCGTAATCTATTTGATTGATTGATATCCTTGTGGATATTTTATTTTTTAATTTAAAGTATTAAAAATCTTTTGGTTGTAAAACTGCATCCGCAATCTTTAGACTTTCAGAAGCTTGCTGAGTATGGAGTAATTTAGAAATACAATGTACCGCTAGATTCCTTTTTTTATTACTGCGAAACATTTTCTGCTGTTCCAATAAAACATTTGATCTTCACATGACATTGTTTCAGAGTTATTGAACGGCAGGTGGATCACTGCAGTTGTTTCCTCTATCTTTATATTTTTATTATTTTTTTAGAGTTATGATTGCAATTTCAATTTCCTTGCATTGTTCATTTTTGTCATAAACTTTTTTATTGGGTTTGATCAACCATCTATCTTAAGTGACTGACCAGTTTTTCTTCTTTTTTTAGAGATGTATTTTAAAATCATTCATTGAATTAGTAGCAAATCATAAATTTGTCCGACTATTTTTTTTTAATCTCTCAAAATTAAAATTGTAATGAAAAACCTTATGATTTAATTCTAAATTTATTATGACCTGACAAATGAGTATTTTAAAAACATTGTATTTATTGTTAAATGTGGGAAAATAAATGGCCTATTTATCTGAACAAAGAAAGAGTGTTGTTTTATTTCTAACACTTAATATTCAGAGAAATTTATATAAGTAAAATGTTTTTAGTAAATATAGTTTTAGTTTTTAGTAAAATTTCTCTTACAGGTCAAGTGATTTGTGTTTTTAAAATATATCATATCAAAAATTAATGTAATTAAAGTAAATATGCTTTGAGAATTATTAGGATTCTTAATATCAATTAGGTAAGTTTTAATTCTTGTGGATTATTTTAAGAAAACCTTCGTGAACTGAATATGAATTTAATAAGAATATTTGAATGAAAGATTTTACTATTTATATTAGCAGAAAAAGTCCGGACAAAAAAATCAGTTTGTGCTAAGACTCAAAACTTAAGCTCATCGAAATATGTTTTGTTTTTAAAAAATTAAATCTTTCTTTGCATTATTTTGCGTAAAACTTCGTTGAACGATTCAGATTATCCATTTCATTAATACGTCTTATCAAGGAATTTAAATGATCGGTGCTATATTTGTTACGCTGTAGAAAACATAATTGCTTAGATACTCTAGATGGAAACTGGACTTCTTTTTTGTTTTTTTTGTTTTTCATATTCAAACTATCCGACTTTCTACTTATAATTAAATATGAACTAAACCTGTTCGCAGTTTAATGACTGTTTTCTGTGGTTCTCCCATAGACTGCTTTTCTTTAATAATTTTACTTTTGCAACAAAAATAGACGAGATAATCCCTCGGTCAAAATGAAAGACATATCACTGAATCCTTTTAATGTAGAAATAAAATTTTATTCTTTGCTGATATTTTGATAAAAAACGGGGAAAGGCAGTTTCACCCTGGATTTTGTCGCACATTTGCACATAATTATGTCGTTTGTAATTTATGATCAAAAATAACAACGCGTAAGTTATATTATTAAACGTTCTTAATTATAATTGATAAAAATCTGAAAATATCTCAGAACTGCCTTTCCCACTGAAGTTTTGTCATTATTGTTGTTTGATTTGATGTTTCTATTGAAAATGGCATCTTTAATATTTAACTTTACTGATACTAATTTTATTGCTACATTTTCTCTAATTTCTGTTAATTTTAAAATATGTATTCAATTATAATTTCTATATCTGGCTTTCAAATAAATGTATTTAATATTTTCTCGAGATTGAATGGGAACGTAAGGGTAATTAATACCAGGATAAAAATTTTAATACTGTGACGGAGCATAAATGGCAACTGATATGCTAAAAATAACCTTTAAAATATATGACCCTTTTTTTTTAATAGTTTCTGGGTAAATCGCCATGAATAAAATCGAATAGGTGCTTAAGTCAAGTACATTCTTCATTGAAAGATTATATTCATAATATGATTTCAATAGATTTTGGTATAAAAACCACATACCAAATTTCATTCACCTGGTTTGTCACGTTTATTAATTCTTGTATTCATGAACACTTGAGTGTACAAATACCAATATTGATTGAGGTAGATATATATAGGTAGATGTAGATTAGATATATACCAAAAATGATTTAAGGAGGTTTAAAACATCAAAATTGATCAGAAA
>JAPMOR010089756.1:0-28181 GCA_026543865.1 Argiope aurantia
AAAAAATCAATATATTTTATTTCTATTAAAGTATTTTTTTCACTTCATTACCATTTATTCTAGAATTAGTTTTAAAATGCAGATCACAATCTACGATTGAATTAATCATAACTAGAAATTGTAGAAAAATCTATTAATACAAAAAGTAAACTGCTGCAAATATTTTGTGTATATATTTATTACATTTAGCCCTTGAATATTCTAACTCTTTTGTTTCTGTTTTATTAAATCAAATATAAAAGATTTAAAAATAGTTATAATTCTTGGAATAATTTTTTCCCATAATTTTTATCCTTTCAACATTCATAAGATATATAGTAATTCCTTTTAAAAGCACATTTAAAAACATGGGTTGGGAATTCTTATTTCTATTACAAATCAAATTCAGTAATAATTTAAGCAAAAGATAGTTTAATACAGGTTGAGCACAAACTGATTAAGCAAAAGCAATGGTTTATTTAATATATTTATTCAGCGCAATATGTGAACATGCATATTTAAGATAGTGAAATGAACTAACTTTTTTCACATATATTTTACATGACTACTCACAATTATTAAGAATCTATCTAATCAGAAAATGAATTCTAAAAAATGCTAACGATGTTCTTAACTATCAAAACAAGTTCAGTGCAAATAGGACATCTAGGGATAACTTTCCTCATATAACCAACAGAAATTTCAGTATATTTGCATAGTAGAATGAATTTCATGACACTACTGACAGCATTCCACTAATTAAAAATAGTCTATTTTCATTGTTATAAAAAAAAGGAAGTTATTTGCATTTCAATTGGATCTGGACTTAAAACCACCTAAGACTATCCAACTATTTTAAAAATAATACTGATAAGCTACTGAAGTATCTTATTAATTAAAATTTGACAAATTATAAAATTTATCAATTAATTTGTGCCCATCCTGTACAGAATATTAATTTTTTTTTTCAAAGAATGAGAAAGTTTGAAATAAAATTTTCACCAAAAAAGAAGCAGGTTGCAAAACTGATATTTATAAACTATTTGTAATGATATCTATGTTCCCACTTGGGAAAATTTTCAATGATTAAAGTACATACGATACTTTAATCATTTTGCTTTAGCTAGCCAGCTAAAGTATATACGATACTCTTGCTTGCTTGCTAAATCTAGTATATTCATTTTTCATCACTACAAATAAATATTTTATTAATTTTCTATGCATAGCTATTTCATATATAAAATAATTTAAAATAATTAAATTTTCAAATAAATAGTACACAATGTCAGTTACACTGCTTCACTCACTTTACTAGATTTACTGATAAATAATGTAAACTAAGGACGAGTTTTTTTTCTCCAGGTAAATAGCAATATTATAATATCAATAAAAGTTAGCCTTTACACAAATATCTAAAAAGCTGTCTACACATGCAGATCATCATCTTCCAATAAGTTAAAAGAAAAGAAAAAGAGGGGGAAATGTTAAAGAACAGAACAAGGACACAACCTTCCAGGCCACTGTGCTTCTTTATCTGTCAAGGGAACATACACAACTCCCATAAGAGAAGTTTTCCTAACTGTTCCATCAGGAAGTTTTTCTACTTGTTCTAACATCTGATTGTGACCTTCTCTGCCAACAGGAACAATTAGTTTGCCACCAATTTTTAACTGATTCACTAACTACAAAAAGAAAAGAAAAAAAATCATTTTTCTCCCATGATTGGAGAGTGATAAAAGTAATATACAGAATGTCTGTAATGCAACTTAGATTATTAGATTGAGCTACACAAGATTCTTAAGCAATAATAATAAATTCAAAATAAATTTCATAGAAGAATTAATAGCAGAAAAAGAAAATATGCAAAAATTTGTTACTTCAAATGTCATCAATAAGAGAAAATACTTGAAACTGTATTTAAAGAGTACTACCTATATACCAATAAACAATAATTTAAGCTTTAGATTAATTTCTTTTAAACTATGAATATAGAATGATGGCTATTTTAAAATAAACCACAATTTTGAATTATGGTCATAAAATGGCAACAGCATCAGAGTCAACATCTCTCTTCCAATTTGTGTTTTAAATCAACTAGTGGGTGAATATTTGAACTTTTTCAATTTAACCCTGCTGTTCTTTTTAGGTCTATATGACCCGAAATAAAATGTATACCTTCGTAAAAATAAACGATACAGAAATATTTTCATGAAACTTCTTGACATTTTTGGTAAATACTATAAATATGTACTCCTAGAGCGATTTAAGTTTCTTATTTCGAAGGAATATTTTTCAATTTATACCTAATGTATCGTTTGGGTCAATATGACAAAAAAAATCATTTATTTTTACTCATACATGTTCAGTTTTGTTTGAAATAGTTCAAAAGAAAAGAATAACAATTTCTGTAATTTATCAGTTTTCGAAACCTCTTTCGTTGATGTATGTGTTTAGTCACATGACAAGAGAGCATGTGCAAGGTCCAAAAGTTGATACGATTGGCAGGGGGGCAATCTCTTATTATAATGTTTCTTTTTTCTGCTGTATTTCACTTTTTGATACACGGTAAAAGAGTTGTGCCAGTGAATGCGAGAGAAAAAATGACAAATCGCAGAAATTTGAGTCACGTTGATATAGCTACAGAAGCTCCTGACAGCGAAGAAGTATCCGAGTATGAAAATTCATTCAAGTGGTGAAATTGAGAGTGAAAGTTTTGACAACGATTTTGATACCGATATTCAACAAATGAACTATGAAGGGAGTATTCATTCCAAGAATCGTGAAATAAAGTGGAAGTTGGATCCACAGCCACATACTTCTTAATCAACTGCTGCTAATATTATAAAAACTACTCCAGGGGTCACAAGATATGTACCGGCAAGGATAACAGACGTAAAAAGTGCATTTGAGGTAGTATTCAATTCTACAATTGAAAACGAAATCATAAATATGACTAATATCAAAGAAGAAAAGATTTATGAAAAAAAGTGGAAAAATATTGAAAGTAAAACTTTTAAAGCATATATTGGATTATTTTTATTAGCTAATGTTTATAAATCATACGGAGAATTAACAAAAAACTTATGGGATAAAGAATCTGAGCAGAAATATATTTCTTGCGACAATGTCCCTTGAAACATTTTACATCATATCGAGAGTTATTTGTTTTGATAATAAATCCACTCGACAAGAAAGAAGAAATTTGGATAAATCAGCTGCAGTGCCAGATATCTGGGAAAAGTAGAGAGAAATTCTACCAAAATTATATAATCCGAATGAATATATTACTGTAGATGAACAATTATTAAGATTTCGAGGTTGGTGCCCTTTCAAACAGTATACATATATACACACCAAGTAAGTCATCTAAATATGGGATCAAAATATGGACTTTATGTGACAGTAAAACTTTATATTTACTGAAAATACAAAATTACACAAGAAAAGAACAAGGGTCAAAGCCATAGAAAAATCAGGCAATGCGAGTAGTGTGTGATCTTACTTATGGGTATTCAGGGCATAATATTACATGTGATAATTTTTTTCACATCTTGCAAATTAGGACAACTTCTAAAATGAAAAATGACTATGCTTGGCATCATTAGAAAAAATAAATCATAACTTCCTGAACAAATGCCAAAAAAGTTCACAGCTCCTTATTTTATTTTACAGAAGACACAATAGTAGCAAACTACATCCCAAAAAAGAACAAAAATGTAATTCTTATGAGCACTTTGCATCTTTACAAAGAAGTTAGCAACAGATCTGACAAAATACCATTAATGATCTTAGATTATAATTCAAATAAAGGGGCTGTGAATACTCTTGATCAACTTTTAAACACATACACTTCTAAAAGAAAAACAAATCGCTGGCCCATGATTGTATTCTATAATATGCTTGATATTTCTGTGTAAAATGCATTTGTTATATGGACTTCAATACATAGTGAATAGAACGAAAACAAATTGACTAAACGAAGACTATTTTTGGAAGAACTAGAAATCGCTCATTTTTACACACATTAAAGCAAGGCCACACCTACCAAGAAGCGAGGACTCAAAAATAGTGAAACGAATACAGAGAAAAAGGGAAAACGTACCATTGGGATCTGCTGTGAATACTTCATTGTGTTTCAAATGTGCAAGCTCTGTCAGTCAAGCAATGACACTAAAACTAATATTTTATGCTGCAATTGTAAGAATCACATTTGCAAATCTTAAGTAAAATATAGTTCAAATTGTAAATAAAAGTAAGTTTTAATTTCAAATATTTTTGTTATTTTTATATGTTTTATATTATTAGATCTATTTTTAAACTTATATTACTATTGTTTAAACCCTTTCTTAAAGGACACCTGTCAATTACTACAAGAAAAGTTAGTTTTCTGAGTCGGGTCATATTGATCTAAATGCTATATACATGAAGTAAATACGAACAGAAGAGCAGGGTTAATATCGCTAATTCCAACATAAACAATCCATATACATAACGAATATTTCAAGGAATCAAATCATGACTATTTGATTCCAAAACCAAAACTTAACCACTTTGACCTCTGAATTCTAAAACCTGTGGATAATGAAGCTGGGATTTAAATAATAGCCAACTTCAAAAATAATCAAATAAGATATATTAGCATAACCCTATTGACTAACCTCACAATCCACATAAGCTATTAAAAATCATGTAGACTTCAGACCATCATAATATTGATACACCAGCAAAAATAACTGTATGATTTGGAAATTCATATTATTCAAAATAATCTCTGAAATTTACTTGTAGGGAAATTATTCCATGGAATCTGGTTGACATGCAGTTCCATGGAATAATGGTAAAAAAGGAGATTATCCAAATGCAAATTCATTCATTCAGCAACACCAACAGTAATATGGATTATACAGACAAGTATACAATACATATAGACTAAGAGAATCAGCTAAACAGTTGTTAAAATATTACAATATGAATAATTTATAAAATTGCCTTAGACTCTTCAATCTAAAATAGATGCTACTCACTGAGAATTTAGAACTTATTAACTTAAATAAAGACCTTCTATCAATGAATCAGGCTTGATTGATTAGTATTAAAAAGCAAGGAAATGGGAATGATTTGAAGTTACTGAGGCTCAGAATCTCAATAGCTCAGAAGAGATAACAGCTTATGGTTAATTTTTAATGACATAATAAGATTAGCAGTTGAAAATATTGTACAAAGAATACAGAATGTTGTCTGCAAGAATGATAATTGCATTGAGAGAAGTCAGTGCAAAATGAATATACTCATTGAAGAATGCATTCATTTCAATGTATTTTCATTATTTATATGTCAATTCTTTGAATTTCTTTTGATACCACATTACAAAACAAATTACACATTTTCCTACAGATTTCTTCCTTCTTTATCACATAAGTTCTAATCATTTTGGTGCTATTCTAGTTAATAGATATTGTTACAAGTAATTTTGAGTAAGTAGTTTATTTGTAAAACCCTCATGCATGTCAAAAGACATTCATATCTTTTTACTATATTTTTTTAAAAAATAAAATACATCAGGAAAAAACTTGTTTATTTTTAAATTTTATTCAAGTATCCTAGCATTTCTAATAAAAAAATTCATAAAATATAAAATCGGATGCAAATATAAAATAATTTAAACAGCAAAGAGGATCACTGAAAATAATGGAATAAAAAACAATTATAAAAAATATTAATTGACAGAACTTTTTAAAAATAAAATGCTATAATCATGATAAAAACTATATTCTTAAATATAAGCATAGAAAGTTAGATGAAATAAATAACTGTTTAACGATTCAGTTAAAAAAAAGACTTTCTACAGTTATGTTTTATAAAATACTAGATAGATTAATTTAATGAATAATTTCTTAAAATTTTTTTAGTGAAAATGAAAATTTTAATACCTCTTGGGGTAATTCAGGAGCTGCTGCACCAACATGGATAGCATCATAAGGAGCATCATCAGGGTATCCAAGTCGACCATCACCAACTTAAAATATTAAGTTAAAATGTCAATTATCAGAAAAGACTAAAACATCCAACAGAAATTCAGTACATATTTTTAAAAACAAAATCTTTCAAAAACAAACATATAGATAAACAAACATATAAACAAAATATTGCCATAGGCAAAACTGCAATTCAAGAAGTAATTTTATAACATATATGAAAAACAATTTCATAAAAGATTATATTTGATATTATAGAAATGAATAAATTGTCAAATACATATGTTGTAATAAAAAAATCAGTGAAAAAGCATAATTTATTTTGTATATGATAAAAAGATATTTTAAATTTAATATTCATAAGCTTTTATATAATTTAATAAAAAATATTTCAATGTAAAAATCTTTTCATTTATGTATATGTGAATTTACAAACACTGGGTAGTCAAAATTAAAATGTCAACTCATAGTCCTGCAGAATTAACATGAAATTTAGAAGATATTCTAGATCACATGCTCAAGACGTATTAAAAGAAAAAAATTAGAATTAAAAGTCGCCAATAAATAGCAATGCAGTGCAAAAAAAAAAACCTTCTACAAAGTTTCTATAAGAGTCTTAAGGTTCCACATATCCCATTCCATTCATAAAACAATTTGTTCTACAATGGAATGCAATCAATTTTAGTGATTCCATAACAGCACGTCAAATAATGCTGTTATTTAATTGGCACAAAGCTGCAACAATATACTTCATCTATGGGAAAGGCATACTTCTTTTAAATAAATCAATTGGATTCCTGCCATTTCAATAATTTCATATCCTAATTGGGGAACTTGCTCTCTCCAGCAGTTTCTTCTCCTCTACCTTCTCCCCTCCTAATAGGATAGGGGAAATTTTACAAGTTGCCTCCATTCTGAGTATCAATGCCATTTATTTGAGACTGATTATAGAATTCATTATTTGCCCCCATTTTCAGGAGGGTGTTTCGCTACTTTCTGAAAATGAAGGCAAATCTTTAACTGCCAATTTACATTTCTGTATTTTCAAGCATTTGTATACTAAATATATCAAGTATCCATTGTACAGTTGTGAAGCGTATCATATTTCCAACGTACATCATTTCAATTTTACAGATGCAGAGAAATGAGAATAAAAATTGCTTACAATGCAATGAAAAGAGCCAACAGAATTTTAACATTATAGGTAAACAAACAAAATTGTGTAAAACAACTGTTACAGAACAAACTTGGCTAATACATTTTTAATTTCATATAATTATGCCATATGAAATGACAAATAGCAATTAACTTTAGAAATCAAAACACTGATGCATAAAAAATGTAAAAACTGAAAATGTAAATTATTTTCTTCTGTTTAAAGTAACTTAAAATAGGCATTAAAAAATTATAAAACATTTTATGAATATTTTATTTTCTATGTGTAATATTTAATTATATAGTATCACATATTTTGAATATCACTAACAATTTTTTATTAATAATAGTGAAAATTTCAAACTGTAATGATGCTTCCAATGAAAAGTCAAATCTGATATCAGCTACATTTTTTTTATTTCCAAATGACAACCATGCGTTAAATGAGTAATGTAAGGCAATAATTGAAAGGTTAAACAAATTTACAAAAGAAAAACATGTGGCATAGAAAATAAATGCTTTTATTTACACATTTAATAAAATATGCTATTAAATACTGACAATAAGCATTATTTGAATTTCCATTACACTTTCTGTTTAATGTTACATTAAAAAGCCAGAAGCCAGTTATAAATCTGGACAGCACAGGTGGGTTTTTTTTTTCCTTTTTTTTTTCTCCTCCCTTTTACTGATTAGATGTCTTTCCGTGGTTACATATCTTTTCAATGCAATTAATTATATAATCTATCTTAATATTTTTTCTTAATTCATACCTCCATGAAATGTACTTATAATCTTATCTTTACTGATTTTGTATATAAAATAGTTTAGTTAAAAATATTGTTGTTAGAATAACTTTCCTTGAGTACAAAAATGTTTTTTTTTTAAACAAATAAAAATTAACAGGTAAATAATTTGTAAAATCAAATATAGCTAATACCCAATAGTAAACATTCAATAACATACAATAGGATAGAAACATTAGAATTCAATAAAAGCAGAAATTTTGATTAAAAGTTTATTTTGTATAAAAAAAAATACTGATTTATTATTGTACTGCAAAAGAAGCAATAAATTGGAGCAATTGATTCATAGGGAGTAATTAACTAATAATGATATGTTACAAAGCCTCTACAATAAGAAAAATTAAAAGTTGAAGCATGGTACTATTAATGCTACTAGCTATTGAAGAATCAAGGGATGGCTTATCTATTCAATTTCAAGCATTAATAACAAATAATACTGGCACCACCAGTTTTCTGGATCTCAACTCCTTCATGTCTACTTAGTTTGCTTTTTTTACTGTGTACACAATAAAGTGGATTAAAAAAACACATCTAATTTACTGTATATACATTAAACATAACATTTTAATGTTAACTATGCATATGGAAAATTTTGTTCATCAAAAGATGAATTCATTAGAAGACTTCTCATATTAATAATTTATCTTCAAAAATATTTTATATTTTGAATTACATTTTTGAATATCGTCAGTATACCGAGTCTAACAATACCAACACTTGCATGCAAATATATAGCATTGATAAAGATGTATAATATTTTGAAAGATGAAGAGTCTCTTTTAGATAAGTTTTTAGCAAAAACATATCTACTCTTATATTCAGAATTTATCAGAGTTATAAATATTATAATTCTTACTTACCAATTAATTTTAATCTTCCACTTTCCAAAAGACCAGGCTGATCTTTCTTAACATTTTCAATTGACATATTAACTAATTGATCAATATGATCAATTCCTACTGCCAAGCCTTGCTCACCTACCTAAAAAAAGATGTAAAAGTTACAGATTATTGAAAAATTTACAAAAGACGCTTATTTCAAAAGAGATTCTTAATAGTGTGGTACATTATAATAATTTTTTTTAACAAATTTGTCACTTTTTGTAAGCTTGAATAATTTATAAATTGGCCAAAAATGAAATAGTCATTCCAAAGCTGTCACCTTCTACATATGATTATTTCTAAGATAGTGAAACAATTATGTTTCAGCTTTATATAATGTTGCTACTGTATGTTAACACTGGATCCAAAACATTCTTATTTCCCTACTGAAATAGTCTGAAAAAAGCCCAGACCCAATTGCAAAACTTGAATAGGCTGTAGAAAATATAAGATTACAAATGGTACACAGAAGTAACCCAACAATAAAACCTTATAAATTGAAGCCATAATCCAATCTTAATATCATATAATAATTCCTGAGAAATTGAAACTGAGATGAAGAAATAATGCATTATGAAGCATAATTAATATTCAAGATTACCTGACTAAGTATTTAGAAGTTTTGTATAAGTCATCATTTCTATGCTTCCAGTCTATTTCCCTTTTAAGTGTTGATTCAATATAAATATTCCTTATGAAAACAGTTTTATTAAATTTTAGGTTAAATTGCCTTTAAAATTTTACAACTTTACAGTATTAATAAAATAGCTGTTATAAGTAATCAAATCTCAAAAAATGTGTTATTTCTGAAAGGTTTCAACAATGTTTGCTAATATTATAAGAATATAATAAAACTGCTGCAATTTTAGGATAAGCAAACCAGGATACATATAGAAAAATAAAGATCTGTAGAAAAATATGATTTCATTATATGGAGACAAAATATTTACATCAATTTGTCAACATACAATTATCAATAATAAAGATGAAAAATCTGTGTATTGGGGATAACAGAGCAGATTCTTATTTAACTAAGAATTCAAGAATTCACAAATTTTGTACATGCATATTTTAAATGTAAAAGATGTGTACCTCAGAACCAGTCTTTTTTCAAATTTTCATAATCTGAAATCAAGCAAAATTTTGGTATTTGGCTTATTTTATTAGAAAACTTTTATTTGAAAGCCTAAAATTTAAAAATCAAAAAGAATTTTTAATTTTATGCTAATATTTTTTTTCTAATAAAAAAATTAGGTTTGTTTAATAAATTAAAATAAATATTAGCTTTTGTCAATAAAATTTCCAAGTTTTAACATAACTTAATATTTTAATTAATAAGAGACAAACCAACTAGTCTCTGAAAACTTAATATTCAACAAAAATAGAAATTTGTTACATATGGTAATACTTTGCAACTTCAATTACAAGTATGTTTTAATTAATGTTTTATGAATCAGCTAATTAAAAGGCTTGATAATAAAAATTTAATTTACATATTTTTCAGAATTACAACAATGACATTAAATATCCAATTACAAAATACAAAATGCTTGAGCAATGTGAAAATATAAGAGATGGAGAATTATCAGAATAAAATATACCACGATAAGCAAATACTAATAATTTATAAAATTTTTCTAAATGATACTATATTAACCTTTTTTTAATTTAAATCATTCTTATAATTTCTGATATTATTTCAAATATAATTTTGGAGGCTTGTAGATGCATTTTCCTCTGCAGCTGATTTTCGAAGGTACGAAAAGTGGATGAAAGAATAACTATGAAGATTTGTCTTTTTAATATCTACTCAATGTATAGGATATCATATATATATATATATTCAATTATGATCTATATTCTAAAGTGCCTTACAGATTTTCACATTCAAACGAATGTACTTATGATTTATTTGAATTGTTTTCTATGGTATGTTAGTTGATTTGATTCTGTTTTTAGAATTTATCTGCATACTGTTTTGATTTTTCATATATTGTTTACACTTCCTTTTTAATTGAAAATGAATAAAATATAGAAAGATATACAGACATAATTGATACAAATTTCTAAGAATATAGATTAAATTACTTTTTACTTTTTAAAAAGTCAAAATATTTTAAATATAATAAGGATCAATATTTTTTAACCAGTGTATTTATGACAGTTGATTTGGGATTTTCAAGATATTCTGAGATAGAAATATATAAAAAAAATATTAAAAGTTTACAGGGTATTTAATGTTCTAAATTATCAAAGCAGTGCTACAATATTTCATTATATATAATTAATATGCTAAATACCTTCAATAAAGTAACAAAAATTTAAATCCTTTATTATTCAGAAGATATTATAAACAATTTGATTTTGTGAAATTTGATTAAAAAAATAGCATCTTCATATTAAATGAGAATTATAAAATAGAACATTAATCGGGAAAAATAAAAATTGGCAAACTTAATGTTTTACCATCAAAGCCATACAAGCAGTAAGGTAGCCACTTCCAGAACCAACATCCAAGGCCCTTGCTCCTTCATACAAGTTGTCCTTCAATAATTCTAAAGCATGGGCATGCTAAAATTACAACTTTTATTATTCAGTAATCTAATGAGAAAAATTACATTTCTATATAAAAAATATATATAAAAAAAGTTTTAAATGTTTTTTCTTCTTTCTTTTGACATTTTGGCAATTAGCAATATTTTACTAAATATAAGCAATATTTCACTCCATTTTAGAAAAAGTATATATATAAGTCTTTTCTCATTCAGTCAATAGTAATCATTATCTTGAATGTAATTGCAAAAAGATACTTTTATGGCATAAAAAAATATTCATCAATTTAAGCAGAGAAATATGCATAAAGATCAATTGTTTTATAATACAGTTAGGAATACTTAGACCATTTTAGAGTACATTTGGTTACTACTGATAAAAAATATCAAGCATTAGAAAATGAGGCAATATTTTATATCAAAATCAGCAAAAAAATCAATTTACATGTCATAATTGTCACATTTCTTTCTGCAACTTTAGTTTTATAATATTAAAATTACAGTCTTGCTTTTTTTAAAAGGTGAATTCACTACTACTTACAAATATATCCTTATTACTTATTCCAGTTTCGTTAAAGAAAATTAAATGCATTATAAATCTTAAACTACAAATATTTTTCTTTTAATTTTATATTTAAAATGTAAAAATTAAGTTGATATAAGTCATTAAAACATCTACAAAAAAAGCAATAAAAGTAGAATTATTTTCAAACTCATTTTTAAAACATTTATTACATGTATTATTTTTAATACTTATTTGTAAACTCGACTAATTTATTACATGGTGTCGAATTGGCATATTTCATATTAAAATTCAATCAAAAGAGCAAAAATTATTTAAAAAAATATTAAGATACATTGATGTTTATATATTATACTATTCATAAAAAACATGATTTGTTAATTAAAATGTTCTACAAAAAAAAAAGAAAAAAAAATGTCGAGCCCAGAACTGCCACATTTGACAAGTAGCTATTTCTCAATAAACATGAGGGAGTTCATCAAAAGCTATCGATAAATGTAAAAAACTGAAACAGAAGTTGTAACATATTCTCATTATTGTGATAGAATGGATTGTATAACAAAGAATATGTAGTGAAACCATACACAAAAATGATGCTAAAAATAGAAAGAATGATTCTGATGTAAATACAAGCAATGGTTCACTCCATCATATATTTATAGTAACAGTATCGTTCTTGGTTTCAATTCTGATAGACGATGTCCCGAGCAGTTACAAATTATATAATTAATTTGGGGGCTCCCCAAATCAGGCACTTGGGCAACAAAGTACTTAACAAGAAAAGGTTTTCAAAATTTTAATTGGGAATAAATTTAAATGTTAAGTTTTTTCTCTGTAATTTCAAAACGTATCATCCAAAAACTATTTTTATGCCACTTTCAGTCATTGCAATTTTATTATATAATATTTTTTTAATTAAATAAATTTAAAAACAATGTTTTTATATTTACAACAATACTTTTCATAGTTTTAGTTATTTCAATTACACACTGCAACAAAATTAAATATTTTTTCTGCTTTTATCATACTATAATTTTAAAAATAAATCTTTAAAAAAATTTAAAGACAAATTGATTCTAAAAAGTTATGCTACTGGCCAAATTAACAGTTGGAATCTCTCTCTCTAAATTCTTTTTAGAACTTTACAAAAAAAAATTAATATTCAATCTAAAATTCGTGGAAATATAACACAATAAAATTTATTATACCTTGCAATAATTTTACCAATTAAGAAAAAAGCTACTTAAAATTTCAGCAGCCACATTAAATTAACTATTATATCTAAGAAAACAACAAATAACAGCCAAACTTTAAAATAAAAAAACCTGTGGTTCATATGACTTTTAAGAAGATAAAAGTAGTTTCCATCAGGAAGATAATTGGACTAAGAATCTGACAGTCATAAGTTTTTCCTAAAAAGGTAAATTGTAACTAAGAAAAGATTATGAGCACTTTCATCCATATGTGTAAAAGGAATGAACAGTACCAAAAAAGGCACATATCAAAAGAGTTTGAGACTGTAATGCAGAACTGAATGCACATCTGAACAGATGCGAGAAGAAGCCACATAAATATTTGCTCTAGAAATATTGAGAATGATTTGTTTCCATCTTTTGAGTTATGATTTTATCCCTTAAATAAAATCATAACTCAAAATCCTACATTTAAAAACAAATATAAATCCCTTTATAAAATGCTAAAAAAAGTAATACTTTTCAAAGTATTTCAATTTACTTCACAGAAATGCAACAGTTAAATACAGATAAGCTTAAAAGCACCATACCATATGAGGAGCACTGATAGTAACAGCATAGCCTATGCCTTGCGGAGAGTCAGCATATGGATTGTTTTTGCAATAATTTCCTCTGTCAACTGACATCATAACACGCTCAACTTTAGGATCTTTAATGATGCCATTCCCTAACAGACAAAAATACTTCATAAATATTTGGTCAGCATTAATTATAAAATCAAAGTTTTAAAAATGTCTAGGTATAAAAATGAAAAACTTTTATAAAATAGTTTTTAAAAAGTATTAGAAATTTTCTTTTTGAGAAAAAAAAAAAGTACTTCACAAAAACAATTTTGAATTGCAAAAATTAAATTTAAACCAAATGTACTTATTTGGGAATAATAATATACACAATTATATAACACTTATGTTAAACATAGGGGGAGGGGAGATTTCTTGGAAGGAAAACATGTTGAACATTATTCATATCAATTTAATTCAACAAACAGTTCAATAATAGGAGAAAACACCTTAAAAAATTAACTCAAAAGAATAAACAAATTCAAATTTATTTAAGAAAAGAAATGCTATGCTTGTGATTTTTATTACATTATTGTAAAAAAAAAATTAAACATTCTTTTCTTGCATTCAACGAAATTCGAATCAGAAAATTTTATTCATAATTATAGTTCCAATGTGACATTTTATAAGGCAAGCACATAAGAGTTGATTTGATGGGGCACTTAGCCCTGGCAAGGACTTATCCCCGGTAGTAATTGTTCAATTATTTAGAATGAATTAAAATCATTCTGTTACAGCGATCGTTTTTTATGAGCTCTGGATCTGAAGTGAAGACCTGGTGGTGGAATTTTATAAGGCAAGCCTTTAAAACATTTAATGGCTAGGATTCAAGTTAATTTATTTGAGTAGTTTAAAACATTAAATAATTCCTAGGTAGTAATTGTTCAAATTAGAAAACTTCAATTAGATACTGAATAATTATTAATTTTCTCAGGAGTTTAACTTAACCAGTTAAAAGCTATGCTTAAAACATTATGCTGAAATATTTAAGGTAAAAAAATTTTTTTAAATAAGATAGTCAGTAAAAAATAATTAACAGAATAATACCAAATAACTGAAAAATCTTTATATCAAGCGTATCTACCTGAAAGCTACAATGAAAAATATATCAAGCATGTAAATTAGAAGGAGAAGCACATATCTGGTCTTTTTTTTTTTTCTTACAAAAATTTTAGATCTAATACTATGTTAAATATATATTCTAATCTCTGAATCTAGCATAGAGTATATATTAACAAATTAAAATCTTCTAAAATTGCACACTCAATTTTATCTCCAAACACAAAATACACAATTTTGAATAATTTCATTTACATCTGATTCAGCGATTGAAAAAACTGATGAGGGAGAGGGAATAAACCAGAAAGATTTAAATTCTTACAAATTTAGTTCAGTTGCTGCAAGTTAGGAAAAGTCATATATGAAATGATAGTATTTTGTCAAGGGTGAAACTGTAGTGATTTACAATAATTTGTTTCATGAAGTTTAATTTGCGATAGAAATATTAATGAGGAAGAAAAATTCACCTTCAAGGGTTGCGGTTAACAAAAAAATTATTCAAGCTTACTATGAATAATATAAAGGAAATATTCTTTACAAAAAAACTCATAATGACGAAAGAAAGATCCCCACAAAATAAATAAATCGTAAAGCACACATTATTTATGAATAAAAAATCTTTTAATTTCAAAAATTATGAAAATGATTTTAAGCATAAAACTCATTAAATTATAACTTACAAATTATGATTAGTTAATTTGTTATTTTTATAAAGATGAGACAAAAATCATAATTTAACTATTTACATACTTCTTCAATTTCATATATTAGTTATATAAAAAAATTTTAAAACAGAGCTAATTTATTTAATAATATCACAGGAAACAAAAATGCATTTCTAATTATAAATTAATAATATGATAATTTAAAATATATAATTTAATGACTATTTTTAAAATATTAATCATATGATAAAAAATTAGCATAGTTTCAAATAATTAAAAAATATATAGTTTGTTGAGCAAAACTGAAGGCAAATTTATTCTTGAACTTAATAAAAACTATAATATTTAATACTTAATAAAAATTTAAATATTTTAAATACTAAATAATATTAATTTTTTTAAATATTATTTATTGTTCATGGTGTAGGTGGATTAAAAAAACATTTACAGATATTATTTTGCAAAATCCTCATATTCCAAGGATTTCACAAATATGATTTTAAAAAAATACAAAAAGTTATTCAAAATAAAATGTAATTTAAAAAAAGAATCTACCATAATTATTAATATCACAAACAAATTACAGATTGCTAGTTAAGACATAATTTTTATGCTTGAAAAAAATTGAAAAAAGCTTTTTATTTCAGTTATTTTTAATATTTCACTTTATGAAGTCCAATTTCATCTTGTGGCTTCACAAAAAAAAGAAATTCCCTCAGTTTATTTTCAAATGATTTCAAAATAAACAAAATGCTTACTTTTTAAATTTAGAATAAGTTCTGCATTATTTTTTCCATGAGAACGCCAAGCCATGTGTGCAGGGAAAATAAGATTTAGCAACGCTACTCGAAAAACTAGATGAGCTTTCTTTGAAAACATTTACATAACTTGGATGCCATAAAACTGCAAATCCTATAAATAAATTTAAAAACATTAGATTATCAAAAAAAGAAATATATCTACCTGTAGAATTTTCTAGAAATAATATAAAGCTTCAAGACATTGCAATAGTTATATGTTTCAATTACTTCTGAAACTAGTTAATACTTCAAATTAAATAATAAATAAAATAATGGAATAAAGAGAAATCAATAAAATACTACATAAATTTACATGACCTGAATGTCACAACATAAAAAATGCCATATATAAAAAATAAAAACACTGTATTATCAAAACATCACAAATGCATATACAGGTAGAATGTTCAAGAATAACATGAAAGTCCATAGCAATACAATAAATAATACAAGTCTTTAATTACTATTCAATCCTTATTTGATTTTTCAAATTATAAAAGAAAAGAAAATGATAAAAAGAAATAGAATGAAGAAATATTAATAAAATAAGGATTACATACAATATTCAAAAGCCACTCCAACAATTCTTGCTACATATGTGAAAATTAATTATTTCTATTCAAATGATTTAATCGCAAGATAATATATGAATAATGTTACAACCTAAATGATAACATTCAAAATAAATTTGAGAAATTTCCCCATAGGTAAATGGCAGGAACTTTGCATTTATTTCCCCTTCATATTCTCAAAATACAAAATATAGCAAGTGAAATTATTTTTCTACAAGTTTGTTTGAAAACTTATCATTAAGAACTTAATATATGGATACCATAAGAAAATGATTAAATTTTAATAATTTAGATGCTTCATCAACATTATGCATAACAAGATATATTTTAAGTTTCTAGATTAATAAATTCTTTGTTACATTCTACTGATGAATATTTTAAAGATTCATTACTAAACAGCTGAAGAGCTTAACAACATTCTTTACTTTAACAGATTTCAAATGTCAATAAAGATAACAAACAAATCACTTCCTAAAGTTCAATCCTGACCTCATTAAAAAAGAGGGTATATTTTGAAACTATCTTTTTTAAATATTTAAAAATCAATTAAAAAAACTTCAAGTAATGAAGGAAAATACAAATCTGAAATACTTAATATTCACGTTCTATTAATGTAATTGAAGAAATATAAACAGGCATCGATATGCATATATTATTTATATTTCCTATTACAGAAATTATTTATTTGAAAAACAATTTTTTCAAATAAAAGTTACAATCACCTAACATTCAACAGTATGAATATTTTTATTTATTTCCACTCAAAGATAAATGAAAAAGATGGCAAATGCTTTAAAAATAAATTAATCAATGAAATTTCAAAATGTGTTGTAGTTTCATTTTTAAATAATTAATATTTAATAAAGTGCAACAACATTTACTGCCTTCAAATTTACGTCAGATGTTTCAGTGAAGTTACTGTAGTATCATATTACAAATTAAGAAATACATTTTAAATTCTCGAAATTTTTAAACAAGAAAATGTAAACTCGGTTTTTTGGTGACACCAATCATTAGAAAATAATAAATTGGAATACAAAATTCAGAATCAATAAAACTACTGCACTTACTACACCCTCCAATAAATATCTTCAACTTAAAACAAAAAGGAACCAAATAAAATTAAAGCTTTAAATTTGAATAGAATTTCTTTGACAAAAGTAGCCAAGTTATCAAAATACTGGGTCGATAATTTAATATGACAGAACAAAAATTAAATAGTTCTGGAAAAATCACATTCGCAGACAAATCCAAATTCGGCTGACGAAACGAGGACTATATTGTTTAGCTGTAACTTGCCTACTTCTTAAAAATGCATGCGCATTGTTGATGCTGATTTGTGCAGCATTGTTACTTACAATAATTTTGCAATAATTCTAGCAAACTTCACACAAAAGATATAAAGACATTATGTGAGATTTTAATGTACAAATTACAAATACATTGAGCTAAATCACCTCTTCTTTTTCTTTATTGCTGAGAAAAAGCAAATAATCTGAAACTTTTCAGCAGTTTCGAATGAAATTATTGAGGAACGCATTCTAGCAGAAAAATTAGGGAGAAAAAAAAAAGGGCCTTTTTATTAGAAAGGCTTACTATAAATACTTGCATAGGATCTAGAAATTCTTTTTAAATAGGAAACTATCAACAAAAACGATTGGTACTTAAATAATTGTTACATTTTATGTAAATAAAATAGGACAGCAATATTGAGCTTAAATCCGTACTTTATTTCCAATAACTGGAGATAAATCAAAATTCTCTTCGAGAACAAGGTATTTAAAATTAGAATTAAGTTGATTTCAGTTACCACAATGTCTCGCTTCTGTGATTCTTGCTTCTGCCATGCCGTTGGTAGTAGTGTCCGTTTTGTTATCGGAATGACGAATGTTTTTAAGGCATTGATATAATTTGATACTGCACTTTAATTGGCACCTCAATTCATTGGAAAAATGTGGAAATTTTACAAATTCCATTCTATAAGTAAGTCATTAATGTAACTGCTTTGGGAAGCTTGGATTATTGAACTAATACCTCGCATAATCTGCTGTGTTTAATAACTAAAGATCACATCAATATCAATAATTGAGAATGGATCCATTTTCATATGTTGCTCTCCACCAAAATCAATTTACAGCTTATATTCTATAAAGGATAAATGCTTCTCATTGGGTTATATGCAGGCATCGCTTCCTCCCATACTATCGTTGCCCATCTTCGGGAAGACCTGGGTTATGTGAAGTTGTACAACTAAAGTAACGTCGAACCCATTCATTTGAGATTTTTAAGAATCATAAAATGTAAAGCCTTTAAAACAGAATATCATAAAAATTACTTTAACAATTATTTTTTCATTTGCTAGATAAATTTAATTTTTTATGTTAATTAATATATTCTTTTTTAATTGCTTCTTTTCCTTTTGTTGTTTGTTACAATCCCTCTACTACAGTTTGATAAATAATAAATTCATTTATATTAAGAGAGCTTCTATTAGCTCTTTTTCTTTAAGTGTAGACTTGGAATAACTTAATTTCAAGGTTGTTCTGAAATTAATAAGGTATTTATTCCCAATAGATTTTACAGAAATTTCTGCATTGGGAAATGTAATAGTAATATTTTTCCATTAACTTTATGGTTTAAGTGGTATGAAATAATCTACTTAATCCTGAAGCATATTTTGTTTTATCTTAATAAAATTTAACCCTTTCTTTTATCCGCCATTCTCTATTCATATATCGCAGTCGTTTCTGATTTAAACAGAATTTAATGAAATTTTTCAACTAATGGGTCAAAAAAAAATTATTTTTAACAAATGCTGCTCTTCTAGCAAATATAACATATCGCAGTTAATCATTACTAAATTAGTTAATACACAGTCTGAGTTCAATAATATGTTAATCTGTGTGATGTAAATTAGCATACTTAAATAATGAATTATATTAAATTGTTGAACAATAGAATAAATAATAAATTATATTACGATAAAAATGAAAAGGCCAGTTAACTTATGTAAATGATATATTGTCATCTTAATTAGCCCAAGTTTTTAAGAGTACCAACTTTCATCTAAAATCTAATTTTATTTTCCACTTATTAAAGACTAGCCGCCTTTGGCGACTAGTTCGCCAGTATTACCGGTCGCTACAATTTTCAATTATATATTTTAAGTAACTGGTCTCTTAATAGATTCTCAAACAAAACATTTTTAATCTTCAAATTTTGATAGTCATACCAAACTTATGCTGTTTAGATCGTTTCGTTCAATTTACTATAGATATTTTGCTAATTTGTAGTCATTTCCGGTAACACTTTAATTTAAAGTGGAAATGATGAAATTGCAATTAATGTAAAGATGTTTTTTAATAAAACCAAGCGCTTTATTTTATTTATCATCTTTATTGTTATTTATTTATTATTATTATTATTGAATATGAGTATTGCAAACAGAATCGCTCGGTATATAAGTCTACTACTACAAAATATTTTTCATAATTTATGTAATATCTCAAAGAATAATTCAACAAAAATTTCTCAGATTCAGCATAAAATTCAGTTTTTAGTTTTGCTTTCAAAAGGATTGAAATGAAATCAATAATAATATTTTGTTCCGGCTTATAAATATATTTCAAAAATTAGGAAGTCTAAATTTAATGCAGTAAGGTATCATATTCTGAGAAATATTCTGGACACACCAAATTTTAAATAAATGAATGAATGATCCTATTTTCCACGATCTACTAAGACTTATTTATGAAGTGTTGAATGTTAAAAATTTAGAAAAACTCAACATTTTTATAATCTTAGGCCAATTAATCTTGAGAAACCTGGGCGCTGATTGACGTATTTTCTTTGAAGCGATCGACGGAAAATCTAAAATTATCCTTTTTTTTATTGAATTGTAATATTCAAATTTTCATAAATCAGTCAGTTTAAGTGATTGATTTAGTTAATTGGAAATTAACTCTTTTTATTTAAAATATTTGTATTTTAAGAACATTTTGTTAATCGTGATTTCCACAGCAGAAGCTTTATGTAAAATCAAAAATTCGTTATTTATTAGAGCATTTATTGAATCAAGTTACATAAAATATAATCATTTTCCATTTAGATCATTTTAGCAGATCTGTGTCTTACTAAAGTTTTAGAAATTAGCTGTGTGGCCCTGATTTGAATGGATATCCTGTTCATATTAAACAAAACTTGCCTTAAAATAAAACTGATTTATTGGATTAATAATATAGAGAGTGTAAAAGATTATAAAATAATTTTTCTTGAATTTATTTTTTAGAAAAAATAATATTTCATATTTGTTTCATTTCCTACAGACACGTGCCGAAAATTATATATTTCCAGATTTCATTCCTAAAAAGATTTAATTTATTTTTAATTGGAGCTTTAATCAATGTGATGGCAACACTTTGAAAAAAGCTAATTTTTTCCCATGAATACGAAACGTGCTTAATTTTAATTATTTACGAAAAAAATTATTGAAAAACATAGTTAAGATATTTATTTAAAAATTCATTAAAAATAGAAATTTAATTTTAAGATTAAAACATTAATATCATTTAAAAGATACATTTTTGATCTTTAACTTTATGTAAAAATCTTTTTTGAGCGGTAATATTTTCGGAAGTTATAGCAGAAATACGTCAAAATTTCGCTTAATTTTTAAATAAATAAAATTCTAGTTAAAAATTCGAAAAATAACCCCCAGGTGCACATTCTCGACCTCCAAGATATACACGTGCCAAATTTGGTAGCTGTAGGTTGAATGGTCTGGCCTGTAGAGCGCCAACACACACACACAGACACATTGAGCTTTATTATAAGTATAGATATAGATTACTTACTAGTACCATTCCCTTTGCAATGCATATATGATTTGGAAAGTTACATAATCTTGTTACCATTAAAAAAACTGACATAAAAAGAGATAAATTTAATTTTCTTTCTATGAAATAAAGAAGTTTTTTTCTTACTATAACTAAGGTAGGTTTGGACTTTTCATATTATGCTAAAGTCCCTGCTACAAAACATGTCTAATATCTTAATAGTTCAATATAACAGCAACATAATGAAATAATTCTTACAAATAAAAATGTTAAATATTTATTTTTTCACACTATATCACAGATATGCATAAATAACATGGAGAATAATTTGTAGAATTTTTCTCCCACTTGATAACTAAATGTTCCAAGTCTTTATAACACAGAATAAGAAAGTTATTGACATATGATTAAACAATTGTTCAAAGTTACATGCCATCTCTCTCTCTTTATATATATATAATATAAAAGAATCCTGAAATTAAAATTAAACTATGAATGCGGACTTAAATATTAATATATGTTAAGACAGTTATGCTCATACACCAGAGCATTGATGTATTTTTATGATCAAATGTAATACTAGGGTGGATATCTCAAAACAATATTAAACTTTTAAAAAATATATATATTAATTATCTTAATATTAATTAATTTCCATATCACAGATATACATTGTTATTACACACATACACAAAAAAATATGTTGCTTTTGATAATATACTATTTTTGATGCAACTGGAAGTCCTTTTAATTCTGAAGATACTTATTCAGAAACTAAAAAAGTGTACTTCCTTATTATAGTGACTTCTGAGATATTCTGGTGATATATATCAAGAACCTAAGCAAAAAAGTAATATCCATTTTACAGAATTATAGAACTGGAAACATTTTGGTGAGATTTCATTATCATCTTGGAGATATATTTTGTTGCTTGGCAACATAATCTCATGGGTCACTATAATAAAGAAATTCTCTAAACAATGGCCTCAATATATATATATACCTCCTCCTCCATATATATATATATATATATATATATATACCTTTGCAAACCTCCGATGATGAAAAACAATGAAATTAAAAAGTTCTCATAATATATCATTGTTTAATTCAGCATATTCTCTCAATTTATCAATTGCACTTATTTTTAAATTATGTTTCACATGTATAGCTTATGAAAAATATTTTCCACAACTGAAATTCAGTGCTCCTCCCTCTTAGTAACATTTTCATCAGAACTGAGTCAAGACAGAGTTTAATTCATAAATCAAACCTATTAATCCATTATGTAATTGATATACATTCATATAATTAATCTATTTATATGGATTATGCCGTTTGACCCATATTAATGGTTGTAGCTGACAAATTTAATTTCCCCTATAATAATAATAAAAGAAAATAAATAAAAAACATAAAATTTACTATTAAAAAACTAGATTAAATTAAGCAGTGAATTAAAAATATCACTTCACATTTTTATTTTGTATTAAAATTACTGCTTCTAATTTTTATCTTCAATGTTTAGATTATTTCTGGCTTTTTTTTTTCAATAATTTTGTTGCTTTGTTTTTAACTTGTAGGTAAGATCCTTTGGCAGCAAAGATTTGCTTTTGTATTCTTTTCTGTAAGAAAAGGTTTAATTATACTTGAAATTCATCTTATGAATTGTCCTTTTTACCAAAACTTTTGTACATTTAGGAGCTTTAATGGCTGACGCACCAATCATTATCTGTTTTGCTAAGAGGAATAAAAGAGAATATAAATTCTACAAATTTATCTCCATAATTTCTGCATTTATCTCCACCTATTTTTTAAAAGAATCAACTTTAGCATAAGATTCACCATGGAAATTATCTTCAGAAGCATGCTTCCAAATTCTTGTTAGGGTCATTGTGTTGCATTTAAACTGTTTTACAACTAACATACTTATAACTTTCTGCAATTTCTCACTTTTCTTTTGGTACATCATAAACTGGACAGTTGTAACTATTTTAAAATTATCCCCCTTTTTTTTCATAATATTTTTATAATGAGTCGATATCTAGACAAAATAAACAATTGATTGTGATCAGTAGATGAAATTAGAAAAGTTATACTTATAGTTAATCTAAAAATTGAAAGATGTCATGGAACGTTTATTTTGATTGAAGGGTTAGAAATTTCATATTAGAATGCAACTTATAGCTGCATTCTCTAATAATTGACAATTAAATATTCACATGCTATTACTATTATGGAACAGAGAAAGTAAGAAATTCTGATGTATTTCAATAATTGTTTATGTAATATTTATTGAAGGTGTGCTTGCCTTTGGTATATATCATATTTGAAAAATCACCTTCATACAATCTAAACACAAGAGAGATTCAAGATTAACAAGCATTTGAATGGGAGGGGGGGGGGGACTAAAAAAATGAAACTATGTCAACAAAAATGACAATCAAATAAATTGAAAAAAAATTCCAAAGAATTTTACCACAGACAAAACAAAATCTCTAAAGTGGCATCAATCATTGTTACAATTTAGATGAACAAATTTTTTGCTATCTCAAAATCAGGATTAGAAGAGAAAAATATGCATGTAATCTGATATAAACAATTAAATTTTCCAGCATTTATTATAACTTTTTCTTTTTTTATATTTAGTTTTGATTAATATGGGTTCAATATATTAAATATTTCAAGGCAAATTAATTAGTAACATTCATTAATAAATCAATATTCAATATAAATTGTCTTGCATATTAATATTGATGAATAAATTTAGCTACTGTACAAAATAAAAAGAAGAACCAAACAGATTTTAAAATAACATGAATATGTGGTGTTCTCAGATTTGCCATATTTATCTGTTATTTCAACTAAATTATTGTCTAAGCATTAAATAAAATTATGTTAATCAGTTAACTACCGAATTTTTTGAGCTTCATACATTTCTGTATAATAATCATGTCATTGGTTAGATAAATAACCAATTGTGAGAATATATCTAATGAAATAAACCTTAAAAAAACAAAAAAAACAGATGCCAACATTTTGAGTTACAATGATGTTAAAATATGACAATGTTTATGTGCACATACATGAAGATTTTTTTTTCTTTTTCCATAAGACCAAGCATATTTAAAAGGTTTTAGTTCTTAAACTTATGAAATCAGACATGGGAAACAAAATCAGCACTTTTCTTTTCAGAACAATAAATAAATAAATAAATAAAAATTAAAATACAAATAAATAAGATCATTATTAAAAATATAAATAAAACAATGCATATATGCAGTAATTAAAATAAATGCCACTTTCATGACATTGAGATTTGTCTGCTTTAGAATTTTGAAGTCAATATTACTTTGAGCAAAAACGACTGAAATATAAATAAAAAAAGCAAAAAAATATAAATTAAACAGACTTAAAGCAGTGCTCAAAATGAATAAGAATAAATAAAAATTAGAATTATATGTAATATTTTCATGATAGTATGAAATAATTACTGTCAGAGATGTCTGAGGGAACATGACTTTATACAGAAACATTCACATTACCGTGAATCTGTCAGTAAGAGTTCTTTAACTTAATTTTACAAACAACTAATATGAAAGAAAACAGCTAAAATATACAATTTCTCTTATAGAAAAAATATATTTAAATATAAAATAAATGAAATAGAATGAATATATTGCAAAAAAATATTTAGTATCCCTAAAACATTGATCTTCTTTTTAACCTTATAAATATTAAGCCAACCAATATATCATAAAGTTGAGTTAAAAAAAAAGTTAGAAATTATGAAAAATTTAAAGAATGATCTCTAAAAATAAAAAGCATTTTGTAATTCCATAAATAAAACTTACAAAAAAAAATATTGCTAATATAATAATTAGATCATATATGGAGCATTCTATAATTTTTTAAAAATACCAGAGATGTATTTATTTAAAGGTAAGTGTTGATAGAATAAGGACTAATTCAAATTAAACAATCAGAGCAGAAATACAAATCATACAATGTAAAAATGCATATGCAATGAAAATAATAGTTACTTTTGATTTCTAATTTTATTTATAAAATTTTAATTTCAGAAAACTTACAAGACTAGCATCAAAATAAAATATAGAAATAGTATTACAAACTGTACATTAAACTAGTACAGAAATGCATGTATATAACTCTAATTGGTGGACTACCCGATTATTTCTGTGAAAATTTTAGAATTATAAAAATTACATTTGATTCAAAGCAGAGAAATGCCAGCAGACAAATGCAACTTCCAATTTTTATAAATAAAAAACAGCATTGTGTCAAAAAAAAAGGGCAGTTACACCACAACAATGAAAAGCTCAACAATTTCATAATTCTTAAATGTAAAGACTACTTCTTTATGGGACTATTATATGACTTCTTAAATGAAATTTACTAATATGAATTTTCCAAAATTCAGATATAGATAAGTGATTTCAGGAGATTTTTTTACACATTGATGTAGTTTACATAACATATCCTAACTCTATCCATGGCCACGGTGGCCTGGTGGTAAGGTCTCGGCTTCAGAATCGGAGGGTTTCAGGTTCGAGTCCCGATTCTACCGAAGAACCATTGTGTAAGGGGGTCTGTTGCACGTTAAATCCGCCCTGACCAAACGTCCTCCTGCTGGTGTGGTGTGGAGAGGGGGGTGCCAGCTCAGGTGTCGTCCTCGTTATCTGACCGCGGTTCAAAATTACGAGGTCCGTCCTAAAAAAGCCCGTGTTGCTTCAAACTGGACATTAATATAACTAAACCTAAACCTAACTCTATCCACAGAGTTAGAATGTGTTATTTGCAGTTTCTATTAAAGCCCTTGTAGTATAAAGCATTAAGATACAAAAATGTTAATCTTATACATCTTTAAAAATTTATAATTTATTTTTTAAAATTAACTTTAGACAAAAAATAGGAATCAATATATTAAAGCACAGACATCTTAATATTTTTTAAGAACTATGTATTTATGCAATTATTAGTATGAATACATTTTCATGATAGTGAGACTTAATGATTCTCAGGGTCATCTGATGGCATCAGGGCAAAGAGCTCACCAGACTGCCATGCATTCGTTTAAAATGGCCCATAAAACTCAGTTTTCTGAGAAATTCTTTACCACACACTTCACAAACAAAATTTTTATCTTGTGTATGAACATTTTTATGTCTGGTAAGTGTCGATTTTTTAGCAAAGAATTTACCACAAAACTCACATGCATGAGATTTTACTGGTGTTTGGATAACAATATCAGTTTGTGGCTGAAAAGTTTTAACAAGTGATTCACACACATTAGATTCTAAAATGTGTTCTTGTGAATGAGTTAAACAATGAGAATTTAATTGTGATTGCTGAGAAAATGATTTACCACATACTTTACACTTATGCAAGTTTTCGGGCATATGAATATAATAATGCTTTTTTAAAAGAGTCCTTCTCGAGAAAGTTTTGGCACAAATATCACAGGCATGAATTTGTTCTACTTTTTCAGTATGCTTGGGGTAATGTTTATCTAGGAGAGTTTTCTGTGAAAATAATTTGCCACAGAGTTCACATGAATATGGTTGCAAATGGGTTTGGTAATGTATATTTAAGTCAGATTTTCTAGAACAACTTTTATTACATATATCACATACATATGGTTTTTCCTGAGTATGAATACGATAGTGACTAGTCAAATGAAACTTTCTAGAAAATGCCTTTCCGCAAAACTCACAGATATGGTTTCTTTCTTTTGTGTGAGTAAGTAAATGTTGATCTAATCCAGACTTTTTAAAAAATGCTCTGTCACAGAAGTTACATTTAAAATTCTTTTCATCTGTATGAATAAGACAGTGTCTTTTTAAAGCAGATAAATCAGAAAATCCCGTACTGCAGACGCCACAAACATGGGGCTTTCCCTCTTTATGAAGTGCATAATGTTTTTTTAAATCAGATCTCCTGGCAAATTTTTGATCGCAAACACCGCATGCATGTGGATGTTGTTCACTGTGCATACGATAATGTTTATTTAGATTAGAACTCCCATAAAATATTTTACCACACCATTCACATATAAAATTTGATTTTTTCGAATTAATATCGCAAGATTCCGATTCCTCAGACATTGTGTAAAGATATTTTTCTTTTAATAATATAATTATCAAAATTATGTAATTAATGTTTAATATATTCTCATAATAAGATGAATGATTTTCTTTGATTAGTGCCGATTCAGTTCTTTATTTTTGAAATAAATAAATTGGATGCCATAAGATAAACAGCTTCAATTCATTTCATTTCATTGGAATATTTCCATTAAGGGAAATATATATATATATATATATAACTGATAGAGACGAATAATGAGCTATCGATCATACAATGTAATCGGACTTAGAAAAATATCGGACTTTTAGGGATAATATATACCAGGCCGCATATGAATAATCGCAACCAAAGCAGAATTTAGTGTGCCTTAATTGTTCAGGTTGTTTATTTTATTTTAGTAAAGAAAAATTTCTAAAATCCTATGGTAAATTTTTTGAAAATCTTCAATTTTCAGAGGG
>JAPMOR010089773.1:0-51067 GCA_026543865.1 Argiope aurantia
CAAGTCTAAAATTCAAAGCAGTTAAAAAACAATAAAGCTCGCTTATCCTTAAAAGCATTCGTTTAGAATTCTAAAAACTTTATTTTTTAAACAGTCTAGTAAAAAGTATTGATCATCAAAATGAATGCCTACAGTAAATTTAATGTATGCGGAAGAAGCCTTTTTTATAGATTAGATATGTGTTTAGAATAGCTAAATACCTGCGAATCCAGAAACTAATATTGAAAGCGGATCATTTCTAAGCTAAAGGCATTTTTTTTTTATTCGCAGAAAAGAATATCGGCATAAAATTATCGTTCTTTTTTGAAATTTAAAAGGGCAAAGGTGATGCTCACTTTTTTTTTTTATTTACTATTACAGCAATAATCTGATCTAAAACTCTTTATTCGAAAATCTTAACAATGCTAAAGTAAATGAAAAAAATTAATGATAAAAATATGAAGATTAAACGCATTTAATTAAAAGAACGGGAAAAAAAACTATTCAGATTCTGTGGAAGTTTAAGAATTCGGGATATTTATGTCTTTTAAATCTAAATCTTTCAGACGATTTTTATTCTTTTTAAACAAAAATTTTGCCATGCATATTTTAATTGGCAAACAAAAATACAAAGATGAAGGAAAATTAAAGTACGCACTAACAGCTTTATTTAAAAACTTAAATTACATTGGAATTTTTGTGTGGGTGTCAAAAAGACGGATTAAACTTCAAGAAATATCAGTGGAATTTTCGGATGCAAAGTGTTATCAAAATAACTTCTTTTTTTAAAGAATTGATTAAAAATGGCTACAGGTATGTTTCATATCCTAGCCTGCAACCAGATCAAGAGAAGGATCAGTATATCCACGTTGTTGACTTTAAATGTTCTGTTTTATTTACATTTTTAATGTTGCCAAACGCAAATAACTAATATTTATACTGAGATATCTATTAGGAAAACTAATAATTAAAAAAAAATAATGCAATCGCAAAAAAATGTCGAAACTAATGATTAGATGCCATTTGTTAAAGACAAAATAAGTTCATATTTATCATTTTATCATTTATTCTTATTAAACAAACATATACAAAAATGATGTATGTATTCACTAGAAACAAATTAATGAAGGGGAAAATATGAAATATATTGATATAGGATTTTAAACAAAATCATAATCACAGACTTTCAGGTACACTATCTAACTTATAAAATTCATCATTAAAAATTAATAATTACAGTGAAAAATTTTCAATCATAATGTACATCCGTTTATGATTCTTTTTTTGCTCAGCCTTTAATTTTGATATATAAAGTTACAGCTATAAACTTATATTCTTAAACAAATGTGTTAAATGGAACAAAATGTCTCATTAATTGATATAGAATTCAAGTATAATCTAGTTTTTAAGACATTTAAAAAATATAATACGAAAACGTTTAATATATTTCAAAAGCAGAAACAAAAATTGTTAATTATTAAATAATTATAAGATCACCTCAGGAACTTTATTTTAGTACATATGGAAATAGCCGATCATAATATTAAACATCAAACATAAATTACAAAAATATAGATTATGCCTAATTTGTCATGTCAGCTGAATAGCGTCAGTATAAATAAAGCATAATTTTGTGCAGATGTTTCGCTGATAGTGCGTTAAAAATTACCATATCTCTTACTAAAAGAAAAGAAAATCACAGCATCAAAATTACTTTATTTGCTAAATCCTATTCTTTTTTGTTTACAATGGTCCAAATATAGAATACAATAAACACAAGCACAAAAAAAAGTTAAAAATCGCTCTCACAAAAACGGAAAGAAAACAAAAATAAATAAACCAACAAACATAATATTCGCTTCAAGTGTTAAAAAAGTCGGTTACTTTATTACAGAAATATGTAAATAATTATTCCTCCAAAGAAATAATTTATTTAGTTGATGATAAATGTGAGAAAAGAATTTAATTAAAAAAGAAAATCATAATCGTTTAGCAATGAATGAATTTTTTAAAAGAAGAATTCTTATTATGGCAGTCAGATTCTTTCAGAATGTTCTTTCTATTTTACGTTATTTATTTTCTCTTTTTTGTTGCATCTTTTTTTATTTTCATCTTCATCGGGTTTTTTATTGTTGTTGTTGTTGTCTAACAATTTATTATTAACTTTTGAAGTTTTACATTAGTTACCATCAGCAGAAGCGGGGAATCACGAGAAATGATGAAACTAATTAATTAAAAAAGAGTATCATAAGCAGTTAGAAAAACATACCAATATCGTCAAGAGCGTTTTTGTTTTATTGAGCGCGATAACCGAAAACTACACACACCTTTCCTTCTAAAAAAACTTTTCTACATACTCAAAAGTCCCATTCTGTCGCAAAAATAAAAACTCCAAAGGAGAAACAATTCTAATCATTTCTGGCTTTTCACAACTATCACAGATTGCGCCTGACGAAAGAACACTTTTCATTGGAGGGGGGGAGGGAACAAGAAAGGAAACAAAAGTAGGGGGAAAGAACAAAACGAAAAACAAAAAGAAAATATCGTTGATTAAACAAGAAAACTTTTCTTTCCCTTTTCAGAACAAACAATTTTTACGACAAGTTGAAAAGATGTTGTTTCAAAAAATGAATGGCCTTTTTGAAGTTAATAACTAGGGAAAATAACACATCGAAAGTGAGAGAATATCATTAATTTAAGCGCGTAAATGAAACAGGGAAAAACCAAAAAATCGTTTGCCTAAAAAAAAAAGAACCTAATTCTTTTTTTCAGACGATGCAGTAATGATGTTTAATCATAATTTTTTAAAAGAATTAATAGGGAATAAGTTATTGGAAGTTTCGACTCGAGTTATTAATTTTAGTCAATTCAGGAAAATATCTCTGTTAAAATCTTTATGAAAAATTAATTTATGAATTCAAAACATTATAAATTCAGATCATTAGTTCGCTAAAAATTTTAAAAATATCGTATTATTTGATGAAAAATTTAATTTTGTACTTAAAATAAACATTTTTGAAATTTAAGTTTAAAAAGTTCGAAAGTCGGATTTTTTTGAAGAAAAATAATAAAGCAGATTTATGCTTTCCACATTTAATAGAAGTAAAAATGTGCATTATGCGCCAAAAATTGGTAATGAAAATCTAAGATTATGAATTTTTACGAAGCACCAAAATATGTTTATAATACATCTTCAAGGAAATAAAAATGAAATAAATTTTGAAAAACAGATAAAAAAATAATTATAAATAAAGCAGCATAAAATACTTTATTTAATCCTTCAACCCATAAAAATATATCAGAACATATTAAAAGAATTTGCTATAAATAGCTCCAATTTAATTAATTCGGAATTGAAAAGCAACTAATTCAAAACCAAAAATATAATAAATGTGAAAAGCAAGATTGTGAAAATAAGAAGTTACAACTACTGCAGTATTTCTCCTCCTTAAATGTAAATAAATATTTCCAAATTTTAATTAAAAGAATTTGTAAGCTGATACATTAAAAACAAATAATTTCGACGGAAAATTATTTTGCATTCGTTTTCAAATTTTGCAAAGTCAATATTTTTACTTTTTAGAAATTACATATTTTTCATAATACGCAGAAATAAAAATAGAAATAAATTACTAACAAAAGAATTGTATATGAATCGAAAATAATTTCTTTCCATTAATTGTAGTTGTTATATATGTATAAGAAATAAAATGTGAGTATTATAAAAGGCAAACAAATTATTGTTTAATAATTTAACTTCAAAGAAAGGTTTTGAAATTGTTTTTAAAAGTTTAGAATGTTCGATACATATCAATGATTGCTGAATTTTACGAATACTTCTAAATTTGTTTTGCGGTTATAATAAATGAAGATTAGTTTTTTTTTTTTTTTTCAGTTCTGAACTTCAGAATGAAAGATGCATGGATTTTTCTTTTTCTGATAATATTTATTTCATATAAATTCAGAAAAGGCGACTCAGATTATTTTCAAATGCAATACATTTTCAACTTATGTAATTCCACTCGAATTTTGTTTTTTGATTTGCGCAGAGATATTTATGTATTTTCTTTTCATAAAAGCCAACTTGAATTTCAGCTGCTCTTTGAAAAATGTGTAAAAAGTGAAGTAAACAAAATGTTCTAAACATATGGATTTTTGGAGCAAAGATGAAATGTCATTCATTTATCGGTATTGAAAGCAGCTCATAAAATGCCCGAAATGTTTTCACAATTTGAATAGCTATATTGCAAATAAAGACACTTAAATACATTTTCGGAAATATAAATGCAATTTTTTTTAATTATTTCAAATTTTACTTATTAATTTAATCAAAAAATTTTCTTTTTTTAATAAAATTTTTAATTAAAAAATAATTTTTTTCATAATAAATTTTTGAATAAATAACTAGCTGCCCTCGACGACCAACTGCTCCCTCATCATATTAGTAATGTTAATTTAATTATATCAACCAACTTTGATATCTTATCACATCAAAAGAAAGCTTAATTTTAAATTATATTTGTAAAATAAACATACATCATTCTGATTAGATGGTTAAATTTGAGAAATTACGAATAAAATTGGCGAAATCATTCAAGTTATTGAGACTGGCGGTTGAGCCTAACTTATATTTTGCTTATATTTTTATTGCTTAAAACTGAAGTGTAATAGGGGATAGACGATTATTTCTGATTTAACAAGGGGGCAAAAGATTTCTTGTGAAGTTAAAATTGGCGAAATCGGTGCGTAATTACAGGTGAGGAACTTGACTGTAGCTTTTTCACATAGAGAATATACAATTAAATAGTGTTTTAGAGATTGGTGGGGAAATAGGCGATCACTAAGAGCATCTTGGATAAAGAAGAAGAAAAAGAATAGTAATAAAAAAGAAAAAGAATGGCAAAAGAATACAAGAAATAAAGAAAAAAAAAGAAAAAGAAAGAAAAAACTGAGGAAATTGGACGTGTGGGTGGTATTCGGGGATTGGTTCTTTGGTTCATTTACTTAATTATTTTAAATATATAAATAACTCAATCACTGGTTAGAATAATAGCTACTCGAGAACAGATAATTAATTCTCTTTTGATACAACCCTAGTGAACAGTACTATCTTGTGCTATGAATTAATGGGGTTATATCTCAATGGCGCTCAACATTTGTTATAGTAATTTCTGCTATGAACAAAAAAATAATTATAATTTTAAATATATAGATTAAATACAAATTATTCATGTGCTTTATGATATTAAATTAAATATTAAGCATATGCAATTATTATATTTATAAATTTACATTTCATTAAACATATATTTTTATGATTTTTTTATTTTTATTAAATATATATATTTTTATTAAATAAATGTAAACAATTAAAAAGACTTAATAATATACTCATAGACGTTAATCATGTATAAAAATTCGTTAATAAAATGCAACATTTTTCAACGCATTTTTTAATCCAATATAATAAAGATACAAACTGTTACAAACAAGCGGGAGTGGTCTTCCCAAAACTTTCTCGCATATTCTCTAAAAATAACTTTTATGCTAGACAACGCCTCGCAATGCATTCGCGTACAATAATTAAGAAATAATAACTTTTAATTTTAATTTAGCATTTTTACTGAATATATCCTGTCATCCTTGCAGAATTATTTCGCGATGAATCCTTGGCATGTGTTAATAATATCAAAATTCGTTTTAAAGACGTTTCTCTCAATTGATTGAAACAAAAATTTGACTCAAAACTGCACATGTTGTCACAAATTCCCATACCAAATTTGATATACTTAAGTCACTGAATTTTTGAATTATCGCTTTCATTTATTTCTGAAAGGACAGACTGACAGATAAGTCAACCCGTGGTTGCATTTGATTGGTATTACTCAACAGATTTTAATTGTGTGCTTCGAATTTTATTCATCTAGTTCTCTTCATTTTGTAATTATTGTGTTGATTATATTCGAACAGTCGGACATGCGGACCTCCCCTGAAATGATTTCATTTAAAATTTGATAGAAATCTGAAAATTTTGTCATAAGGCCATATACCAAATTTCAATCGTCTAGCTCAAATCGTTTTTGAGTTATCTTTGTCACAAATAGAACAAACCGACTTTTTCTAAAAATGTGTTTTTTAAAGGACTTCTAAAACATGGAGATTTGTTTTAGAAGAAAATTTCGAATTCGAATTTTTTGACGATTACTAGATTTTCTCTGTACTACGTAAACGAGAAATTAAAAAGTACGTTTCTAATAACATAAAAATCCTAAGCCCGCTGATCCACAACATTCTCTGACGGAAACTATTTAAAAGTAGAAAACATTCGAAACTTAAAAGAGAGAGAATTCTTCCCTAAAACTACTTAAAATTCACAAGAGTTCCGAAACTCAGCAACAAGATGGATGAATTTCACAACTTTATGCAGGAACAGTTAGCACAAAGAAGTCGCAATCATTAATACAGCGCAGAGCCAGAAACACAAGTTCTCACTCATTCTGGAAAGGTTCCAGTTAGCGGAAGTTTTAAACTATCAAGGCAATAAACTTAACATGAGTTCCGTTCCGCTCGAAACCGGAAGTTGAATAAGCTACATAAATGTCAGAAATGCTTATCGTTTTGCAAAATCAGCTATAATTTGTGCCCAATTAATCGCGGAAACTGACTTTATTCTCGTTCTTTTCCTTTATCGTTTTTTATTGTTATTCGTTGAAGGAAGACTATAATTAAACTGGCCTGCGAATCGTTTGCAATTTGAAATACCGAGCAACCAATCCAATTCAAGGTAAAATATTGATAAATTTCACAATTGAAAAGATTATGTCATCGAGACTCACTTCAAGTATTTCAATGATTATTATGTAGAAAATTATTCATATATAACAATTCAACCTTCATTCACATTCCTTTTATTTTAGCGAAATAGCAATCTTGTTAATCATTTAATCATTTTTAAGAAATAATTTATATCAATTATTAATTAATTTTAATTTCAAAAATTTAATTTAAAAATTAGCTTTAAGTCCTTGTGATTTTTTTCAATTATCAAGAAGGTAAATATTCTTGCTTTTAGAAATGGATTATTTACAATTTTAGAATCAGATTCTGATTCATTTTTTTTTTCAAAAATTTGACTTTCGGTTAAGAACATTTTTAATTAATTGATGTGCAATTCTCAGAAAACAAGAAGGTAATAAAGATCAAAATTAAACACATCCAAGAATTATTTTAATTTTCTCTTCTTTTATTGTTCAGCTAAGAATATCTATAATTGTTTGATTCGCTTTATCGTTTGCGATTCTTATAAAACAAAAAGCCAAACAAAACCAAAAACAAAATGGCGATTCGTTTAACAGCTGAAATAAATTCATTCGCAAACGATTTTAAACTTTTGCCTATAGTTTTATTTTTTATTCCGGAAAATGTTAAGAATAAAAAATTCATTCAAAGAAAATGTATGAATTGAAATTTATGACTGAATTTACGATATTAAATTTAATTCTGGAACAGGAAGTGTTCATTTAGGTTAACTTAACAGATTTCCCAGCGGAGTTATTTATCAAAACCAATAAAAATTAATATAAAGATTTATGCTATATTAACAGAATTCGCAATTTCAGAAATGGATTCAATATTATATTCTGTAGTTTCTTTCTGGCTTCACAAAAGATGATTCTTGTTTTAAATTGCGAAAGCTAACGCTTCTGTTTCTTTTACTTATTTCACGAGCAATTGCTTCTTTTGTTTAAATGGCGAAGTTCCAAGATTCTTTGCAATGTAAGAATAAAAGTCTAGGTAAAGAGTTCAAAGACAACAATTTATTTTCAAAGTATCTGTAAGGTTAAAACACGTATCAACTTTATTAATGTCTTCATTTTCCTCGTTATATTAATCTTTTTTGAAAAAGTAGTATGTTAGTGCGAAGCTATAATATTATTTATTGCATTTTGTTTTCAAACAACTTTATTACTAAATGTCATACAACTGTTTTAAATATATCCAATTATAATAATAAAGTAACTTTTTTTACGTAAAATTAAATATTTATTATCTTTATATAAAAATGTATTTTATTATTAAAAAATTCTGTTTTCAGAAACTCGGTTACATTAAGAAAATTAGTTGAAAAATCAACGGTCAACTTTAAAGAGCGCATGATTTCTATCGTATCGTAAAATTTATATCGTAATTTTCTTGATGAAGATTTTTAAAATTAAATAGACCAAAACTTGTAATCCTATATTAACATAATAATGTTTAAAGGCTAGATACTATTTACATATTACTTGATACATACGCAATATAAAAGCGTTCATTTTAATAATTTCAAAGCAAATTTTTGTTTCAATCAGTTGGTAAAAAACGCGTCTAAGACATTAAATCGATTTCTGGTTGCTATTAACCATGTGCCATGAATTAATCGCCAAAATCCTGCCAAGGATGACACGATATATTCAGTAAAAATGCTTAATTCACGGAAAAAAAAAGGTTAATATTTCGTAAGTAATGTAAGCCAATATCATGAAAGGCATTATCTAGAATATCGCCTTCATTAGAGATTATGCGAGAAAGTTTTGGGGAGACAACTCTCACTTATTTAAGTATATTCAATATACTTATTATTTTATTTAATAAAATATTAATGCAAAAATATTCCTAAAAATCTACGCTTTTATCTACATACAAACGTCACCATATTCACAAAAAATTCAGTCAATAAAATAATTACACAACAGTTTAGTCACATTACAATTTAATTTATTGAATTGAATTGAATTTAGTTCTTGCGATAATATTTAGGCTTACTGGAATAAATCTAAATATTTGAAAAAAATATTCAGTTTAAAAAAGAATGCACCAGAGTCGACCTTCTACTCTCCAGATTTCTACACCCTATCAACATGAAAATTTTTGTATGTGATTAGATTTTGAAAGTTTAAAGTTACTTTTTACTCTTAAATTTTGAGAAGGATGGATTTGAAACTTGATTGCATGCTACAGAATGTAAAACAAATCGCAGCGTTTTAATTCGCCATATAAAAGAATTAGGTCATTACGATTTAATCTGTTTATACTTGAAATATTGCTGTGTTGATAAGCTTATTATAAAACCTTAATCATTTTTTTAAATGGAAAAAAATGGAGTTGATTTTTATGATGTCACAGTCACAATACAGACTTACCTACGCATATCAATTAACATCTACCATCATGTTACCTCACGTTGTTTTGTAACATCAATGCCTTGATTATTGATTAAAGATGATGGCATTTATTACATAATTGTCATTTAAATAAATATATTGTAATGTCATATTATTCTCTTTTGAACTAACACAATATGCAATCCAAAATTCGATTTTGATATGCAACTCTGGTGTCAAAAATATATTCTGAATTTAATTTTTATAAAGTTTTACGTTTTCAGCTTCACACACATGTAAATATACAAATTGACAGATAGTGAACTTCTTTGGCAGATTGGTCGTAAAATCCGATACAAATCTACAACTTCATTGATAAAATTTCTTTATTCCATCCATTTGACTAGCTGCATTTACGAGTTTGCTTAAATGAAGATTTAGATTTCCAAAAGACGAATTTCATCACAAATTTAATGGAAATATCTCAATTTATTGAGAAGTTCATAAATTAACTTTCAGGCCTATAGCTCGTTGTATGTTTCATTTATCGTCTTCTCAATAAGACAGACATAACTGCAAAAAAAAAAAAAAAAAAAAAATGGTTTTGATGAGACCTCTAGATTTATCAAAATCTCGAGGTCAAATTTCTAACAATAGCAGTATTTCTTTTTGTATAATTCATATATTAGTTACTAAAAAATACTGATTTCCAAACAACAATTTGTTGAATTATTTATTATCAAAACGAACATTTAAAATACATGATACTTCTGAGAATTGCACGAACGCGGAATTACTAAAACCGAAATATAATAAAAGAAAAGCTCGTTGGATATTATCGTCTGCCTTAAAAGGAAATTTATTAAAAAAATGGATCATGTTTACGATTTATTGTGTTTGGAAAAATCATCATAAAACAATAATTTTCATTACTTTTTTATTGATTTTTTTTTTAGATTTTTGCTTGCTGTTATCGCAAATAACATGGTATCGACATCAAAAGAATGAGACAAAATTATTTTTTTTTTCACAACGAAAATATTTTTAAAGAATCAAATTTTGAAACATTATTTATTTTTCTTTTAGATTACTTAGAAATATTACAAAGTAGCTTCACTTTAAATGTGTTAATCACATTAAATAATTAATTTAACACAAAATGTTTCGATCATTCAAAATCTTATTAGTAAATTTTTTAAAATGTCATTAAGTAATAAAATTAATTTATGTGTTCACTTGTTGTTTCTAAATCTCAGAAGCCGATTTAATTCTAAAATACGCTGCACGCTTTTTTCATGAAGAAATTTGGCCCTAGCAAATTTCAAGATAAAAATAAAAAAAAGGTATAATTACATGTCAGATGATATTCGGAAGAATGTTTATCACGTGACTGTGACGTCATGGTAATTTATTCCAGTCTTTTATTCTTACACAAAATCACGTGGTCTGTTTTTTTTTCACATCTTACGTAATTAACGTATTGGGTTTTATTGTGATTAAATTGTTTTTGAAACTTTTCCAATAGCACCTCGACATCTCAGTTACTTATACTACGTTCTTTATCGTAACCTAGTGTCGAAAACACCCAAGTAATTTAATTGCATTGCGCAGTTTTCTGGCAAATATTGTCACAAACAAGTATAAAAAGTGTTCTTTTTCAAGGAAAAAAGAAAGAAAGAAAGAAATGCCAAGGGTACTTTTGAAAAATGGTCCCCTCAGTTTTAAAAATAAAAGTTTCTGGAAACTTGATAAATGGCAAGCTGCAGAAAAATATTTTTGCTACTGTAACCTGATTAAACATCAAAGTGCTAAATAATATTTCTGTTGATTTTGTTGAAGTCTGCTTTTACCAGTATTGTGTCTTATTTATTTGACATTAAAGATAGCAATAGTTTAATTTCATTTTATATTTTTCATCGTTTTTATATTTTTATCGATATTGTGTGCGTTATTTTTTTTATCGATAACAGTCTCGTTTCTTAAAACAGTTATAAAATACAATAGTTTAATTTCATTATATATTTTTTATCATTTTTATTTTTTATCAATATTGAGCGTTATTTTTTATCGATATCAGTCTCGTTTCTTAAAACAGTTATAAAATTCAATCGCTTAATTTCATTTTTAATTTTTCATCATTTATATTTTTTTATCGATATTGTGTGTTATTTTTATCGATATCAATCTTATTTCTTAAAATATTTATAAACTGTGTTCAAGAATGAATAAATATTTGACTGATTGCTATACGAAATCTCTTGATTTTCGCTTGCTAATTTCATTTTTATTTTTATTTATTTATTAATTTTTGTAAATATTGTCAATTGCAGTTACAACGTTAATTTAAAATTGATGTTTTAGTACAAGTTTGTACTTAGAACGTCTTCAGCCAATCGAAATATAGATTAACAAAGGCATGGACTGAATTTGTTGGCTTTGTGTTGTTTCTAAAACTAAAGAGATCTGCGATTTTCTTGTTGAATACTTTTAACAAACAAACTTTTATTTAAGAAGAGATTTCATTCCGAAACTGAATTTTATTAAATTTAATTAAATTATTCAAAAAAGAATCTTTAAACGTTCTCAACTTTGGAGAACAGTAAGTAAAATTAAATAAATCAAAAAATTATGTAATATCATTAGGAAGAATATCATAAAATTAATTAACTCCATACAGAAATCGGATCTCAAAATAATCACAACATCAAAAAACAATAGTTTTCACACTAAATAAAATTAAGATGATTTGACATTTCAAAGTTATTTATAACAATCGTAAACATTTTAATTACTTTTTATTTAATATTCCAATAAAAGTTTGAAGAATACTTTCTTAATAAACACTAACTGATCAGGGAATAATTATTTAGCATTAACAAAAATAATAGCAAAGAAGCGCTAATTTGGTAATTCTAGAACAAACGAGCTGCATTGTAACGTGTTTTTAATAATTTTTGGACTTGTGATAAAAAAAAATGGTAAAAAAAGAATTTTTTATTTAACGTGCAACTGTTTAAAAAATAAATCTTAATTAATAAATCAACACGATACAATATTAATAAATAAAATAATAGTAATAATATAATTTTTTTTAACATTTTAAAAATATTTCCGTTAAAGTACGTAATTTTAATAAACTAGCAGTTTAAGTCACTTTAAACACGTCATTTTTATTGAAAACACAGCAAAAAGTGCAACTCACAGAAAATGCGATGACAGTGTCAAGAAATTCGGACATATTTTATGTCGTTTTGATTGAAAAGTTTGTACTAAAATTAAAATCTTCATGTGAATATAGAGCACTAAAAAATTGTGCATTTCAAAAATGAATTTTTAAAACATATTATTCTTACTTTGACATCGAATGAATCAAAATAAATTGGAATTACAGATAATATTTCAGCGTTATATCAATGTGAAATTTGGAAGATCAGAGAAAAAATATTCGAATTACAGAAGAAATAAAATTAATTATTTCACTGCATCTTTAATTCATTTTTGGCATTGAATCAATTTTAGTGTCGCCACATGAACAGGATGTTGCATGAAAGGACTAAACACAATCTCAAACTATATTCTGATTTTGCAGTATTGGGTAGTTTCATTCGCCTCAGGTAATCTAACAGATGTTCAATTTGCAGAAATCGGCTTATAATACTTCAAACTCCCAAGATATATAACTTCACTGCAATCTATATATCAAATGGCATGCAGTCAGATGAGGTTCTGCATAAATATATGCAAACTCACCAATCGATGCTCAAACTATTTAATATTCCTCTATGGCACCGGAAATGACGCATTAGCACGCCAAAGTTATGTTCAATAGGGGAAGATCTGGAGATATGGTTGGCCACGAATGCATATCAATATCATTATGGCAATTCTGTGAGGTGATAACCGTGGTTTGATCGCCAATATGCGATAAATCTTTGCAGACATGACATGGAAGGCAAAACCTGAAGCTTTAGGTTAGACATAATTGCATTATTGTCATAATCCTATTTGAACAATATTGATTTAGCCATTATAATGTATTGTAATCTGAGCGTTTTTCTGTTTTAGCTTTTCAAATCATTATTATTAGTAACTAGAAAAAATATCTGTCTAGACGGGCTGTTATCTGTTAACCATATCACGGATATGGTTAACATATATTAACTAACGAAAGTAGTAGTAGAAAATCCCATGCACATTGGCAAAGTGCTTAGGAAATAAAAATGAATAATTATTTATAGCAAGTGCATTTTGATATAAATATGCAGTGAAACTAAAAGCAAAAAATAAAGGTTCGGCCTCATATAAACTAAGAAAAAAAATTCATTACAAATAACATTCTTGCTCTCTATTCGAAATGTTCAATCAAACTCAAATCAAAACTAATCACTAAAATTTTATTCAGATTTTTATTCACTAAATGCAAAGTTGAATACAAATGCTAAGGAATACAAAATTAAAAGAATAAGTACTGAAAGAAAATATTAGCCATAAACTTCAATTTGGCCATTCTTACCATAAACAGAAAATAATAAAAATTGTAGACCTCAGCTCATAGACTTTTATTACAATCCAGCACAAAATAATGTAAATAAAATGTGAAGTTTACCATTGCATGACTAATTTTTATTTACATTTAACGTTTTTCGCATATTGATAAATCAGTCACTTTACACATAAAAAAAAAAGTCTCGCTTGTTTAACGTTGTTAAAAGTTGTTTAACGCTAAAAAAAATATCAGGATATGTGTATTAGATAGTGACGCAGGTAAAAGAGGTAGGGATATTTTTAAATTCCCCTCATTGTTACACATAAGGATGGACAATTATATTATCGATGAAATAAACTTGTAATGAACTTTTGTGACGAAAGTAATGTGTGAAATTTTGGATTCAATGGATGGGAAAAAAGCGACCAAAATGTATTTTCAGTTTTCTTCAGTATAGTACGAAGCACAAAACGCGTCGCACTACATCACTTCAGACGAAAGTCGTGAGGGGGGGGGGGGGGGCTTTCATGATTGCTAATAACTTCGAGGTATTCGAAACTGCCTAATACCTTCGAGGGTTTGCCGCCTTCCTCCTTACATTATCTCATGTCCATTATATGCTCAACGGATACAAAATGTTACAGAAAAACAAAAACAAAAAAAAACAAAAAAATTAAGAGAGTAGATTGTTTAAGAATACGAAAAAGTTGAAAGAGAAACAATCCATCACTTGGAATTTTTTCAACTTTAGTATTAAAAATTTAGAAAAATAGCTATTTCTTGAATAGTTTATGTTTTAAGAGTTATGATCAAACATTATTTTTGCCATTAACCCTTCATTTTAACCAAAAGAAAAATGACCCCCCCCAAACTAATCTCTTCCTAAGGCCCTTACATCAGTGACAGATTTATATATAATAAATGAATAAAATTTCTAAGAATCAATGGACTATTCTACTAACTAAAACATTTCCAAGAACACATAAAAAGTTTATATATACCCTATTTAGCATTTTCTCCTCTAAAATTGTTTATTGCAAGTTTTCACCCTCTACCTGTAAAAGGTTTTAATAATATTTCATCAATAAAAATAGATTATTAAATATATTTAGTTTCTTTTTTCTATTTTTAATAATTTATAAATTAACTAAAATAGTTTTTAAAAATTGGTAAAATTAGTTCTTTTTTTTTCTTCTGAAAACGCTGGGATAAGTGGCAAGGTATAGCAAACACATATATGACTTCCACATGCAAAGTAAATATATACTAACATTCAAAGAAATTGTGCAACTGAAAACGATGAGCAGTTCAACCTTTTTTGATGATTTCCACTTGTATTTTTGATAACTCTTTCTATTTCTAGTACTTACCCTTATTATCCCTTATTACCTTAATTCATTATTTACCCTTAATTCATTCAATTCCCTTCTTTATTATTACCCTTACTTATTATTTACTCTTAATTCATTCAATCCCCTTCTTTATTATTACCTTTACTTATTATTTACCCTTCATTCAGTCAATCAGCTACTCTTTTATTCCTTACCCTTATTTCATTTGGTTATTTACCCTTAATTACTCTTATTCATTCAATCAAAAGAAATGGCATTTCCGCAAATATTAAACTATCGATAGTTTTCAAATTTCGTCTTAAGAAGAAAAAAAAGTTTAAATGTAAGGATAAGTTTGCAAGAAAATACATAACTTCAGAAAATTATACATATTTAATGAAAAATGACCATTAGGTGCGAAATCTGGAGGGGAAAAAAAAGAAAAAAAAACCCTCATTATTTAAATTAAGCGATTCATTTTTTTATATGAAACAAAAATAAGTTATAAACATTGAAAGTAAATACATTGGAGAACTTTTTCATGCTATTTCGATCAACTTTCACGATCAGCTGAAACAATAGAAAAATTGTCAGCGAAGTAGCAAATATAAGTGGCACAAAAGAAGCAAGATTTTGTATTTCCTCGTCCACTTTCTGATTCATCGATTTCTGTCTTTAAAATGTAAAATATATGCTAAAATATTATCTAGAACTGCACCCTCCCCCCCCCCCATATTGACAATCGGGGGATCTATATGCCTTTTACCCACTTATCGTTACGCCATTGAACGTAATACAAGCATAAAGCAAATATTTTGTTTCAAAGACAATTGAACTTCCTTAGACATTTCCAAAAGTGAAAGAACAACATTTATCAGAGCGTTCATTTGATGGGTAATTTAAATATTCAGACACATCCGAAATGGAAAAAATTCTCATACGTCACTTTTTTTTTTTAATTTGACATGTTTCTTGTTTGAAAAAATTGAATTTAGTTTAACGTTTGGGAACTTAGTTAAAATTAATCGAACTGATTTTATACAAGTGACGCCGTTATTTTTTTAATTATGTATAAATATGCATTGAAATGTGGTAATAATAATAAAAAAAGAATTGAAAACGTGCTTTTAATTGTATACTAAAAATTAGATAATATATTTAAATCAAAAATGCAGATGTGAAAACAGTATTATATAATCATGTGACCTTGAAAGCAATATAAAAGAAAAGAATCCGCAATGCATATAATTTAATAAAAATTGTAATATATTGATTAAATATCAAAATATCTTACGAATGTGATTAAACATTAATTTAAGTACATCATCTATATCGGTATTTCAAATTTTTATGCTTTTGTTTTGACCCCCAAATTTTTTTAAATATAAAAATTAATCTATCCTTTCTAGAACACGGCTAGAAGGATAGTTTAAAAACTGTTTTATTTATTAGTTTGATATTTAATCATAATTAATTTCGGAAAATCAGATGAATGTGTGTTTAACTTTTAATACAAAAAATTAATGATTAATCAGAAACAAAAATTAAAATTAAACGAATATTTTTTTTAAAAAATGAAATATAAATAGTATATAAAATTAATTACATATGCTTCAGTACAATTTAATTCATTGAAGCGAAACAATACTGCAATAAGTTTGAAAGAAATAATAACATCCGGAATTTATTATCCTCTCTTTTCCTCTGTATTTTGTCCCGTCAAGGGCTTCACCACTTTAAGCCCCTCCAACTTCGACAATTCCCCCCCCCCCCCCCAACTCGCACGCCACTTTAAGACTATCCATTCATTCATTCATCCTTCAAAACAGACACCACTGACCCACTAAAATCCCTGAAACCCCCAAGATCTACCAGTTGATAAGAGAAATCGCCTTACCGGGTCAGATGTCATCCCAGGCGGGACTTCCAGTGGGTCCTTGTCCCAGACGCTGTCCGAAGAGGGACAAGAGCAGGAAGCGAAAAACAAAAACGCCGGGAGAGTGAAAGAGATCGCCGGTTGGTGTCCCAAACGGGAGCGAGTGAGGAGCCAACGCCGACGGAGTGAGAAGATGACTTCGGGAACGGTCCATTCATCTCGGCGAGGGGTGATGGCATCTCATTCAATAGTAGCGGAGGAAACAAGGCGAGGAAAGATTGCGTCAGTGCGCAAACACGGAATGATAAATTTTTCTTCTTTACAATGTTTAATTCATCTTTTCTTGTAGCTTTAATAAGTTTTCTAAGGAAATGTAATGCAAGGGAAGTCGAGTTTTAAAATTTTATTTAAAATATTTATTTATTTTCTTGAGAAGGTAATAAAAGCAAATTGCGTTGTTTTTGTAATTTTTGAATGTAAAGTTAATTATAATGCAAATATTTTTTTTATATTTCTATAAACCATATATATGTAACTTCTAAGTGGGATTTTTTTTTTAATTTTTATCAAAAACATTTCTTTTTCTATAAATCAATTTTTGATTTATTATTTTGTCTCATGTCATTTCAATTAATAAGAACTAAAAAAAAAAAATCTAAACTCAGTGGCACGACACCCCATGTGGACCAAGGTCTACAGTGCCCATATCTGCTTTCTTGTTCGAGAGTCCTGGAGTGCAAGGCATATGACCCGGTTAGGTGCTCAACTTAACGAGGAACTCCCAGTGTTTAGTTCCAAAGCATGCTTGCTCCTCAGTTTATCGACCCACTGAAGTGATGAAAGGATGTCAGTTAATAAGAACTTGTCACTTTTATGTTCTGTCCAAATTTCGATTCCGTTCATCAAGGCCATGTCCCTCGTCGATTTTATATTAGGGTAACTAGAACAAAATACCTGCATACACATAAATCTTACTAATGAAGGAGTTTTCATACAATGTGAGTCACATGATTTTGATTGACTGAAGTTACTGAGACATTTCATTAAATCTCATTTTCAAAATTACTGATTCAGCTTTTACAAATTTACTTGATCAATCACTTTTCAAACTTTTAAGACAAGACCACGGAGGTTTGGAGTTAGGAAGATTACTTGAAGACGTGTCTTGAAACTGTTTAACATCATCACAGATTTCACATGAAATTGTGAAGCGAAACTTGTTTTTCGATGTGGTCTTTATATTACAAACTTTATGATACAAAATCTCGACTTGTGTTTAGATGTATTTACAACATCGATCGTCTCTGTACATTTAAATTTTATCGTAAATACATATGAGATATGTATAATTTGTGCTTCATATATAAGTTTATTCGTGTACCTTACTTCTGTGTCGTAAATATACATACAGGGTGATTGATAAAGGTTTTTTAAGTCCGTTAAATTCAAAACGGCGTCTCGTATAACAAGGGAAGCGACGTATGACTATGCTTAATTTAGCAAATACTTATTACAAAATAAGGAAGTTGAAGTAATAACTAAAAAAAAAATAAAGGGTATCGATCAGATACCCAAATAGAAACATGTGCGTTGTACTCTAATTAAAACAAAGGGAAAAATAAAGAAAGAAATATAATAAAATAAAAGTAAATAAACATAAAAACAACTATAAAGTTATCTGTAAAACTGGCGGAGATAGGTCCGATTAAAATTATGAACTGAACGTGAATTGAAAAAGAGTTTGTCCTAAAATTGAAAAATGTATTATCTACTAATTATCATATAGTTTTTTCGAGTAAGACAAAGGTAAAGTGAAAAGTAAGCAAAGAAGAAAGTAAACGAAAATGATTGGGAAAAAAAAAAAAAAAGGGCAGAAACGCGCTAGGGGTAGGGAGAAGGCTAATTCTGAGGGTACATTTTTCAATTTTAAGACGAACCTTAAAGTAATTATTATTTTATACTTCATACTAATAATAAAATTTAGAAATATTGTTAATGAATAATAAGTTATAATAAATTATTTATTTTTCACTATTGCAACCAATATAGTAAAATAAAAAGAGTGAAACAGGGACAAGGTTCGAAAATAACATTATTTGTCTAGTGGGGTAGCTATAAAGAGGACAAGGAAAATTATAGCTTACTCCGAGAATGATTCTTTAAAATAACATGGAGACAAAATATCAATGCTTTTATGCCATTTTTAATGTTAAATATGATAAGGCGGCGAAGAATTATATCATGCCCAAGGAGGCACTTACTATTGTTACGCCAATGTATTAATAGTATTGTGAGCTCTTCATCTTAACACAAAGTTAATATATTATGCTGTGATAAAAAAGAATTTCTTTTCTAGGAAATTTAAACCTAATCCAGGTCCCCTTACTCACATATATGAATTGTATCATATCTATTTAATTTTGGAATCCATGTAAAAGGAAACGAAATTCAAGAAAAATGTAAGGAAACGTATTGTTCAATAGTTGATAACAAAAGTAATTATGTTTGACACGTGACTGTAAAGTCATTTTAATTGGATCATGAAATGAATTTTAATAAAAGAAATTTGTATTAATTGTTATAACACGAGAGTGCTGAAAAAAAAAGTGGCTAATGCACAAAATGTGTGGGTACAGACGAAAATTATAGTAATTGGAAAGAAAGTTTTGAATAAAAAAAAACATTACTAGTCCAGAAAAGAAATTTCCTGATTTGTGTGCAACCATAATTTTGATGTATATCACCATTTTTTAAAAATTATTTTTACATTCATAATCTAAATGTTTGCAAGAAACGTATCACCATAAGCGAAAGCAAACGATTGTTTTTGTTAAAAAAAATAGTTTGTTTTGCTGCTTATTGCAACAACAACAACAAAAAAAAAAGATTAAATGCTGTTGAGAAATCAGTTGGAAAGAATAAAATAAAAAGGTTGCAATAATAGAAAGTAAATTGAGATTCCGATTCCTGGAATGACTAATGGCTTTTAAAAGCTTCTAGGAACGAATATTAAATGCAATTAAAATAATTATTTTAACATAATGCGGGGTAGTTGGGAAATTATTTTTTATGATCGAATAATTATGTCAGTTAGGAATGTTAACAAATCTGTAGCTAATTGAAGAATAAACTATCATTGTTGGTAATTTCTCGGATTTGGAGCCACAGGATTCCAGTTCGAAACTTGATTGATTCTACCTGTGATTTAAGATGCATATTTGCCACGTACATTTGTAGTCTGACATAGAAGATCAAATGTTCTACTGCTGGCATGTCTAAATTAAGAAATTGGTATAGCTAAAACTGACGAGGAAATACAGAAACGGCTTCTTTACTAATAATAAAGAAAAACAAATGTGCGTTTTGGGATTTCATAGATCAAATTATTTGACCCAGAAGCTTCAGAAAGTGTCAATGTACGTCTCGGAACGAGCGTTTATTTTTACTTTTAATTGGAATCTTATTCAGTTAAAATTTAAGCAAGATTATAGCGTTTTTTCTCACGGTAATATCCAAAAATAGCAACAAAAAACATTCCAATATAACCATTTCTATTTTCAAAAAATTATATTTTTAATGATGCTAGTTTGATTGCCATGCAATCATTCTAGAATTTTAATAATATTAAAAAAAATTTTTTTGCAAAATAGTTTTTTTCCTTTTTATTTCTGCAATGAAATTAAAATTGTTTTCATTGTTTCATGTAACATCTGATCTTGTGATTTTCTTCCATTTTTGAAAGATAAGGAAGAGAAATTCTGTTTATTATCTAAGCATTTTTTTTATGAAAAGTAAGAAAATGAAATTGTATTACAATAAAGGACAACGTGCTGTTTTGAATTAGTTTACCAGATATTTTCATTGTGTAATTAGATTGCATTAGGAAGGTTATGTACACAACAAATAGAATAGATGCAAGATTAGTAAAATGATGTCTTTAAAGTCTATAACAATTTGATGCTTACAAATATTTTATTGAGGGAATCAAGGGAAGCCAAGTTAGAGTGATTTTCTTGAAATTAGCACTACTGATTGATCAACTGATCACCAAAGGCAGTTATTGATAGATAAAGGAAGAGTTATTCTAGCAGGGATAGTATAATAACAATATTTTTTTAATCGCTGTAAAGAAAAATTTATTTTTTATTTTTAAAAATCCACTCGTTGAATGCATCGATATTATATGGCACTTGCTATCCCACCCTTATTTTTCCCTATATCACTCATTTGTAATTCTTCTTTCTGGCTTACGAAAGAAAAATAATTTCAAAGATAGCTCTAATGAATGCTGAAGGAATGTCGGGTCAATAACCCCAGGTTTCAGGGGCAAATTTGGCAACAAAAATGGAGGTTCTCGATTATATTGGAATTCCGATAATATCTTTATTAGGATCCGAGATTCGTAGTTTTTTCACGAGAATTCGATAATCCTTTCACAAAGATTATAAAAATGTGAAAGAGAATGTGAGAAATTCGGGGGAGTCTATTGAACTTTGTCTTTGAAGTGAGTTCCTTCAGAGCACTTTGCCTTTTGAAGTTGTACAGTAACGATTTACTATTTATCAGCGTGCTGTTGTTTTCTATAAGTGCTGTTTTTCTTCAAATGTGTTTTAATACCTGCCTTTATGGTCCCTAGTGATTGAGAATGTCCAAGATTATGCTTGATGTATTAAGATATGTCAGTCCTTGATTGCATTAGCTAATTAACGTAATGATACTTATAGCACAAACTTCATAAAAATAATACCCGCTATTAACATTACTATGTTAACCAACGGAAGTGGTCTCCACGAATCTATCGTGTCATCAATGGCGAGGGGTTTTTTTTTTTTTTTTTTTTTTTGTGATTAATTTCTAGCATGCGGTTAATACTATTCTATAATCGAATTTGTGGTTTAGACACGTTTTTCTCAACCTATTGAAACAAAAATTTGACACAAAACTGCATTTGTAGTCAGAAAGTCCCTTACCAAATTTGATATTGTTGAGAAATTTTCTTTACCGGGGTTCGTTTGGATAGTGGAAGTGATATGGTGTGTAGAACGCTCAATCAGCAGGCAGAAGTAGAATAAAAAAACAACGACGTTTATTTACACGAAGACACACAGGACTCCGTCTTCTACTTCTCCGACTCTGACTACTGATTTCGCTCCGTCGATTCCGCTTACTCTTCTTCGACCGCTCCGTCCATTCTGACTATTGGCTTCGGACTACTCGTCGTCTCCGACTACTGGCTTCGTCGTCTCCCCTTGGCAGCCGCGGCCGCTTCCTTTTATAGGTCTCAGGAGGCGGGGCTAGAAGCCTCTCAACCAATCAGGAACGTTCGAGGCGTATCTCGGTTCCTACTGGACGGATCGGGGAAATTCTCGAAGTTTCGGGTATTATCTATTTTGGCGCCAAAGTCGCCAAATTTGTCGCCAAGTCGCCAAATGGTCGCCAAGTTTGTCGCCAAGCTCTGGGACCTCCGACGCGCTAGTCCCATTCAGATGACTGTAAAACTTTCTTTCTATTGATGGAACAAACTATGCTGGGAAGCCGAATCGAAGGTTTGTAACAATATATTTAAGTCCTTACATTTTTGAATTATCGAGTTTGCATGCTTCTGAAATACAGTCAGACAGTTGCATTTGGCACAAAATTTGATAGGTGCCTGCACTGTAGATGTTAAATCTGTGCACTAAATCACATCTATCCAGCTCTCTTCGTTTTGTAATTATCGTATTAACTCATATGTGAACAGCGGGAGGGACAGATTTTAACAGAAATTTAACAGAAATCAGCAAATTTGGTGTAAAGACCGTATGCCAAATATGAACTGCATAGCTCAAAGCGTTTTTGAGTTATCTTTGTCACAGATAGACAGTCAGACGGACATTTTCCAAAAAAGGAGGTTAAAAAAAGTAAGGATATAAAAAGACGTCCAAAAATACAATGAGCTAGATAAAATAAAATTTAGTATATGGCATTCAGATAAAATTCATCAAATCATCAATTTATCAAATTTTTGGTTAAGTCAGTCAAGAAAAAGTGGTCGAAATTACGCCATTGGATTTCTAAATTTTAGTACGAAACTAAACACAAAACATGTCATATTGCGTAAATATTTGAGAAAGTCGATGGGAGAACTGGCCATTTATCTCTCGATATATATTTTCAAAACAGGAGATTTGACCAAAGGAACAGGGTGGTGTTTCCCCCCCTCTTGCTTTAGTCATTCGAAGAAAAGACCTTTAGTCCATTTGCAACTCCCATGGAATTACGAAATTTGGCCTCTGTCGTTAACAGCAGATCTATATATCATATACGTAGTTATACCACCGAGGAATAGAGAAATAAAAAAAAATCTACATGATTATTTTTTGAAAGCATTATACTCCAATGCTTTGATGTTGAAACAGCTGTTCCAACGCATGCGCGTAGAGATTATAGCTATTTATATATTACCTCTACTTTTTTAAAGAGCGAGATTGAAAACTATCCTCACACTTAAGAATTTTTTCATCCCTATCTGTGTTTCTCATTAGCAGTATTTTCAAAACCCGGTAGATCAATGTGCTTTAACAATGAATTTCCAATTACGACGGATCAACGGCCAAAGGTTTTTCCTAAGTGAAATACAAATGTGGCGCCTGGAAGTTCTTTAAGGAGCCAATCTTCTTCTACATATGTATATGCGTCCTGTCAGAGGAGGCATTTGATATATGCATATGAGAAGTTTCCGATTTAGTTTTCTTGGTCATTAGTGTGTACATAAAAATAGTGGGATCGAGTTATCTTTATTCTAATTACGGCATATACCTCTTTAGGCACACTTTCCTAGGTTCCGACCTCACCGCATATTGTCATAACAAGCTAAATTCAATAATTCGAGACGCCTTTGCGAGTTGAAGATATCATATCTACATATGTTTGTAGACAAGCCAGATTTTACTTTAGGAGACAAGAGCTTCAAGCCCACTTTGACTAATAGAAAATGCTATATCCCCCCCATAGTGCTATATCCCCCCATACCAAACTGGATGTAAACCTGTAGCATTACTTCATTAATGGAATAAAATGAATTGCTTGCAATCTATACTTATATAAAGCTCACTGTGTGTGTGTTGACGCTCTACAGGCCAGACCGTTTGATCTACATCTACCAAAATTGGTACATGTATACCTTGGAGGTCGGGAATGGCACCCGGGGTTCTTTTTTTGAATTTTTAATTAGAATTTTAACTTTTAAAAACTAACTTTCCCGCCAAAAAATCTTTTCGTTTCCCCACCGCCAAATGAGTAAGACTTCGTTGTTTTTTTACCACGCTAACAAGGATAGGCTTAACATATTTTCAGCCGATTATTTCAAACAATTCTGAGTATTTTCTTAGTATTTGATGCATTTAAAATTCAGTATTGTTAATTAATCAATCTTTCAGATTCATTCTGAAGTGCTTTGGAATTAAACTAAAACAGAATATAGGAAATTAAAAATTTCTAATCTGCGTAGCGTTACCCCAACTGGCGTAGAAAATTCATACATTTGCTTTACAATAACCGGCGTTAAAAATTCACGTATGCGCATTGTGTTCTGATTGTTAACAACTATTTTCAACGTATGCGGACTTGATTTAAATTATTTTTAGGTTAGTTTTTTTGCTTTTGTAATTAAATTATATTTAGGTTAGTCATATATTCTTTTTATATGCTTATAGTTTTAAGTATATCGTTTTTTAAAGTAGTTTTTTTAACCTGTTTTCGACAGATTATTTTAAACGATTCTATTTATTTTCTTAGTGTTTGATGCATTTAAAATCAAACATTGTTAATTAATCGATCTGCTCATGGTGAATCTGAGAATAATGTTGTTGACAAATTCTTCAGATATTTCATAAATTAAGAAATATATTTTTAAGTTACCATAAGGTTTAAAGGCTCAGTGACTCTGTTTTTAGTAATCATATTATTAAAAAAAGTGCTTTGTTTCAGTAAAAAGTATTATTATATTAATTGCAGATTAATCCTTTCTACTTTAATTTAAAGCATAAATTCTACGGGAGCAATTGAAAATTAGAGAGATACAGATTTCGTTATGCCTGAAGGCTTTTATAATATGAGTGAATTATATGACTATCAAAATTTAAAGTTTTGAAATATTTTAAAGCTATTAAAGTAGGAATTACATAAAATATTTAATTATTAAAATTTCAACGAGCATTAAGATCGGCGAACCGGCTGGTCGCCAAAGGCGGTTAGTAATATAAATAAAAGTCACAGTGGCTATGCATGGATGCGTGTTTATATGTTTTACATCTTTTTTCAAACAATCGGTCTGAATTAAATCGGACTATTCTCATTTAAGATAACAGTAAAAATACTAGCCCTTTTTTTAAACGTAAAAGCTAATTAAATGACCAATTAATTAAGAATTTATCTAATTAGAAATTTAAAACCGACTAGTTTACTTTTTCTTATTAATCGAAATTTTATCCTTTTTTTTCCGTAGTAACTTCAGAATAAATTATTCTATAAGAAATATTTTATGCTTTCTTAAAGTTATCAGTTTCATTTCCATTTCAATGTTTATTAGTTTTTCAAAATTTAATAATGATAAAATGCAGACGAGTTTGGAATAAAGAACTTTATAAATATCTCCGTTACTAGACAATGATGTGACATTTAATTACTGCATTTTTTTTCTTTCTTCTTCTGCTTTTTTTGTTTGTTTGTTTTTTCGGTTTTAAAATATATTTGGAACGCTTTTTATTGGTTAAAAAAATTATTAAACTGTTTAAAACTGGATTGAAAAATTATTGCCTTTGAAATCTCTTGTCCTCTTTACATGCGTAATAAATGCAGACGATTTTTAAATAAACAAATTTAGAAATAATTCCGTTGCTAGACAAAAAGCATAACATTCAATTACTCTATTTTTATTTTTTATATCGATTTTTTTAAAAATACATTTGGAGCATTTTTATTGTCTGATAAAAATTCTAAAACTAATTAAAAATTGAATTGAAAAATTATTGCCTTTGAAACATTTTGTCATTTTTACATGCATCTTCTACGAAATAATATGTAAGTAATATTGTATATCGTATAAAAACTGCTTATATAATATTTAATATATTGTATGCAAACCAATTTTCTAAAAATAATAAGGAACACAGTGCAGCATACCAAGCAGAACGATAGAATGCAAGGAAAAGATAGTGTGAGAATGTAATTTGATTTTAAGTAATTTCAGAAAGGAATCTGCAGACTCACCGCTTTGATTCTGTGGGAAAATATTCACTCGCTCAACTCAGAAGTTAAAGTTACAGGGAAACCGGAGTATGAGTGATTAAGAAATTCTTAAAACAGAGATTAATTAGAAATTAATGCATTTATACGGAATTTTGAATAATGAGAAATTTGGAGTAGTCGCTTAAAGATGCTTAAAAGTCGACAAATACCCATCGCTTCAATTGAAACGAAGGCAAGGAGTGTAAAGTTTTTACGAGAAAATGAAACAGACGTTCGATGGCAACAACTGTTCAGGCTGTGAGGGATCGTACTACAACATCCCGAGAGGTTGCATCGAAAGATTTTAATTATTTAATTATCTCGATATACTCATTAAAATATTTCTTTATTTAAATATCAAATATTAATAACATACGGAGAAAATTAACTGAGATTTTTAAAATCCGTCTGATTTATTGGATAGTTCTATTTTAATTTATAAATTTTTTCAGACGATAAAAACATTTTGTGCATTATAATACTTCATATAAAAGGAGTTTAAATTTATTAAATATGAAGATAATTTATTCTCGATCAGTTGCGGGGATATAAGACGGTATACAATGTATAAAAGCAAACACGAAGAGATCATGTAAGTGTATTACATGTTTGAGATAGTCTATTCATGCATATTCTGCTTTTAGATATTCAAAGCATGTATATTCTGCTTTGAGAGAGGGAATGGAACGATTGTCTGGAATTTTTTTTTTAATCAAGATAAATCTTTTATTTGTATAACGGTGCATTTACTTGTATAACGGTGTAATCTTTTACTTATAAAATGGTGCAATCTTTAATTTAATGGTACAATATTTACTTGTATATATACCGGGTACGGCATAAATTCGTGCAAACTTCAAAAAAATCATAATAAAAAGTAATGCTCGAAAAAAATTGCGGTTTGCGGGAATATGTTCAGAAAGCCTTTGGATTTTGTTATTTCCATTAAAAATGTGTATTTAAAAATGTCCGATAGATGGCGTTCACACGTCATACCTAGACTGTTTATGCAAATCAGTATAGCTATAAAACACAAGGCTGGAAATGGATCTGTCATTCGACGCCAGTTGCATGCTATCGCTACCGGATCGAGCACTACTGGTGAAACTGTTCTATAAGAACGGTGAATCCGCGAATAAAGCATTGCGACATTTACGGACGGTAAAAGGAATTAAGGCGAAGAAAACCCCCAATTTCATTGACTGGGATATTGAATTTAGTTCACCGTTTTGAGGAAATGGGAAGATTAGAGGATCGTCCACGAAGTGGCAGACCATCCATCAGCGCTGACCGCGTCCCTGTTGTCCAAAGGGTCATGAGAAATGTGGCAGCCGAGACTTCAACGGGGAGTTGCAGTGCACGTGAAGCAGGTATAATAACAGCAATTCCGGAAAGGTGGATCCGACGTATTCTGTACGAAATCTTGAAACTGCATCCGTACAAGATAGAGGCATTTCACCAGTTGTTGCCAGCAGATTTGGAGAAAAGACAAGCCTTTGCGACATGGGTGCTCGCACAAATGGAACGTGACCCACAATGGTTACTGAACATCATGTGGACAGATAAATCCCACTTTTCATTGCATGGTGACGTCAACACTCAAAACAGTCGTATCTGGGCAGCATCAAACCCTCGTGCGTACACGACCAAACCATTACATTTTCCACGTGTGACTGTTTGGTGCGGTTACACTGCATCCTTCATTCAAGGCCCTTTCTTTTTTGAAGAGCGTTGTCCTGTATCCGGTTGGAAAACCTGTTCTGGCACTGTAGAACGCTCTCTTAGGCCTGCTTTGCAGCAAAGACGTGCGTTATCTTCCGTCACCTTCATGCAGGATGGTGCCCTGCTCCATGTTGCTAGTTCCGTTAAGACGTTCCTCCTAGACACATTCACTGAGGACAGAGTGATAAGCAGAGGATGTAAGAATGAGTGGCCCTCACGATCGCCAGATCTTTCTCCAGCGGACTTTTGATTGTGGGGATACCTGAAGTCTCGTGTCTATCGGGGCGCTCCTACCACTTTGATGAAACTGAAAGATGCCATTCAATTGGCCGTTAGTGGCATCGATGCCGACATGTTACACGCAGCTGTAATAGGCGTAGTTACTCGCCTCACTTGCTTAATACCTTGTGGTGGCGGTCATGTTGAGCATCCTTTGCTTTAAATTAAAATGTACTATAATGTTACTGTGCTCCGTTTCCTTGATTTGCATAAACCGTTTCGGTATGACAGTGTGAGCGCCATCTATCGGTCTTTTTTAAATACATTTTTTAATGGAAATAAAGAAATCCAAAGGCTCTCTGAACATATTCCCGCAAACCACAATTTTTTTTCGAGCATTACTTTTTTTATTATGATTTTTTGAAGTTTGGACGAATTTATGCCGCACCCGGTACTTTAAATATAATTGGAATGGCAAATCTCAGAATTTGGCGACTTATAACATAAATGTCATGTTATGTGAGTAATATTTAACTCGCAGGATTGTTTCTTATCGCGCCTCTCATATATTTCCTTAATACTAGTCGCCTTTCGTGACCAGTTCGTTTACTCAGATTAGCGTTATCTTAGACTGTTCAACAATTAATGTATTCTTTTGCATTTCCGCTTGTTATTGAATTGAAACAATATGCAACTAATTAATATTATTGCAAATAAAAAATTATATACAAAATAAAAGTGGAAATCCTACTTCGAAATTAATATACAAACTGAGCATTCTTTTTAACACTGGTAAAAGCAAGCGACTGATTCTTTAGGTGGAGGAATTTATATTCCACCATAACATTCAAACATTATTAGGGATTATGTATGTAAAAAATTGAATTTAAAAAAAATATTTAAGAAATGGCGAAAAATTGTATAGAAATTAAACTGGTGTTATTAAAAAGGTAATTTTTTCGATTAAGAATGAAGTCAAATATCATTTTTGTGAGGTAATCGTTTTGGAAGATATATCCTCGATTACCACAGGTGAACCATAGCGATTACCTATACGGTAACAATTAACCCTATTTTGAAACTTATCCTAAATTATTTTCTGTTTGACGCATATTTTTTGATGCATTTCCCTTGATTTGAGTTAATGTAGTTATTGCCAACATGGTGAGCTCTCTCCAGAGCATTTCTAACAATATTTTACAGCTCCGATAATAGCGGTAAAAAATAGCCCATGAAGAAATCTGAAATGCCCGTATATTGTTTATATCTAACTGTTGCCATTCGATAATAAGTAAGAACAGCGATTTATATGGCACATAAATCATATATATATAGAGAGAGAGCGTTATATATATATTAGCGTTATATATATAGAGAGAGAGATTGCGCATATAGTGTTCAGCTTCGTTTGTTTAGGAAAAGAATCAAATACGTATTTTTAACCATTTCATGTTTGCCGGAAATGGTGCCAGTACCAGTTTCTCGTAACAAATTTCACTTAACTAGCTCGAGATGAGCTACCGTGTTCACATGTAGATGAAGTCATCAGCGGATAAAAGTTAACCAAAAAATAAATTTCATGCAAAAGTGCAGTTCTGATGATGAATCATGAGTCGAATTTAATCCATAGAGTTTGCTACATTTTTGGATTATCATATCTCAGATTTAATTCAAAATTTAGAATATATCAATAATTCTGGTGATAAAATTATTTCTAGAACTTCATCTATCTTGTTGGCAGAATTTTAGAATTTTCATATTTACACACGGAAGGACTGACTAACAAACTTAACATAAACAAAACTCACCCTAAATTGAAAAAAAAGATTGGGGTGGGGGTGGGGATTTAGTGTAAAAAGCACATTTCAATTTCACTCGTATATTTTGCTCATATATTTACTTTCTCGTAGACGAATTATAGAGAAAGTACTGCAATCATCAAAAAATCTGAATTCGACATTTTGACGAATCTTCTATGTTCTGAATCCAAAAAACATTTTTTTTAAAAATTATGTTTATGTACGAATTCGATTTAATTATGTTTGAACACAATAACTTCGAACCGCGTTGAGCTAGAAGGATGAAATGAGGCATACAGACTTCAAAGTGACCAAATTTGTTGATTTCTATCAAATTTTGATTGAAATCCATTTGGAGTAAGTCTATCTGTCCGCCTGCTCTAGAACAAGTGGATGCGATCATTACAAAAGCAAAGAGTAAGGTAAAATTTATCACATAAGTTTCGCAATTTAAATATAGATTCTGATTTTTTTTTTGTGTGTGTGTGTGTGTGACTCATTTAAGCCAAATTTTTGCACAGTAGCTTTTCAGGGTAAAGATACCTGAGCACCCGAGGGCAGGAGTCTGACTTCTAGCTCAAATAAAGACAGCACACACACTCTGGCTTTCGCATATCCTTTTTACAGGGGGGAGGGGGGCTCATTCATGTACCTCACAGAGACAACACAAACAACCATGCCCGAACCAGGACTCGAGCGCGGAACGCCTAGATCGCGGGGAAGATGCGCTACTCCTATGCCAGGACGCCGGCATAGATTCTGATCTTAATTGATAATAACTTATAAATGCATAATAACATAAATTAACGAAATTCAGTTTCTGATCTTATCATTACAAATGTATTTCTGTGACAAATCTTTGTTTCAATCTGTTGAAAAAAAGGCTCCCAAATGACATATTTGCAAGATAGATTCAGTAAAATTGTTAGATTTACTTCAAGGGTCTTTATTTCATAAACCAGTGCTATGCAAAACATTCGGGATCAGGTCCGTAATTTCATGCGTAAAGAGGTTGGTGTAATTTTTAATTGGACGCCAGAAAACTCTTTCGCAAATACTGTTTACCGTTTAATACAATCAATAATACAAAAGCATATTTATCACAGAATATACCAGAAAGTTTCAGCGAGACTACTGCTGGTTATTTTCTATTCTAGGAGTAAACAAAGAAATAGAAATGCTATAGTAATAAAAACTCGACATTGCGATTCTGACGAATCTCCAAGTTTCAACCATCTCTTCTAGTTCGAAAAATGTATTTTCGGAACTATTCTTGTTTTTCTTTGAATACGTACACTGAGAGCCACATTCAGCTGGATTAGTGAAATTTGGTATGTTGTTTCAACACAAAATTTAGAGATTTTTATGAAATTTTATAGAGAAGCCATCAAAGGAAAGTGCATCAGTTTGTCTATCTGCATACTTGTGAGCACGATTGACTTAAAAAAAATGCAAAGATCTATAAGGTTAATATTTACTTTGTAGATTTATTATCAAAAATCAAATTGTAGGCCGAATTACAGATTTAACATTATCCTCAAATTTTAGGCAGAATAAGAAACGAATGCTAAAATTTGCTTTACAGATTGATCAAATTTTTAACCAAATCTGTGGAAGGGGGAGGGATCATTTAATTACCCATATTTCCACGCTTATGCAAACGTGATTACAACCAAGCACAAGATTTAGATAAATGAAATTTGGCATACAATTTTATAGCTAAATTTACTATCCAAGTCGATAGAAAAGAAGATGTCTAACATGCGGGCTTAGTTTTCTGAACTATATTAAGAAGCCCCAAATGCGCCAAACGGCACCACTGCAATCGAAAGGCAGAAATCGGAGGGAGAAGTGCACTGACGCTTGCAGACGGTCGTGACCATCGAGGATTTGCCCCTTCTCTCACTATCCTACAATACCATCACTATATGCTCTAGGAATCTACAGTTGGGCATAAATTGTTTAATTTCGAATTATTATATTAACCCCTCATTTGAAAGCAACACTAGGGCTATTTTGGGATGTATCTCACAATTTTGAATTGCGATCAGATGACGAGGACGATACTTGTGGTGGCATCTTCTTCCTCAAACTTCCGGAAGACATCTGATCAACGACATCAAATATAACATGACCCAAACTCGCAATATAAGAGGGATCTTTAATGGAATTAGGTTTCGAACTGGAACCTCTTAGCCCTGAGGCCGAGATTTTACCATTAGGCCACCATGGCACTGGGGCAGGAGAAAATAAGTAATCAGATTGCCTATTATATAAGGTTGAAAGGAGAATACTCTTGATGTATCAGTTATCTTATTTATATGCAGACGGAAAGACAAACTTCCAAAAGGGATTTTTTTGAGTTCTAGAAAAATAAAGAGGATGAACAGTTCATCCAAATCTATCGTCTAATTTTTTGACAAATAATATTTTCTCTTCATATATTTCCCATACCACACAATAGCAATAATATCCCCAGAACAAATCCCATTCATCATTTATATAAAAAAAATAACACTCTAGTCCGAAATCACGTCCTTCCCCTCATGAATTTTCCATTATTTATATAGCGTAGTGGGCAACGGTCTATACTTCAGAGGCACGCATGCGTATCAGCTCAGCTTTTCCTCCCCATATACTTCGCCAGTTCGATCGGTCGCGCGAAAAGTATCAAGAGAGAGACGACTCAGTAAAAGGAAGAACTAAAAGGTTCGAATTGTGGGAGGGGTGTGGGCGGGTGTCCTCTGTTTCCTGGACCGGCGGTCATGGTATATTAGATAACAGCGGAAAGGGGTGGTCAAGGGTGTTCTTGCGGAGAGAGTTTCGAGCATTCGATGTGTGGTTAGGGGAACGAGAAAAAAGATAATCAGTTTTGATTTGAGAGGGTCTCTTTCCTTTTCTTTTTTTTTTCCCCCAGTAGTTTTTTTTTGGATGTATTTGTTTCTCTTTTCGTCTATGATTCGGAATTCTTACGGGCTTTTTTAAGGGGGGGATAGATTTTAAAGACCGTATCTAATTCCCCTTTTATTCTCGTACATTTCAGAAATATCGCACAATGTATATGTGTGTGATAAATAAATTTATATAACATGTTTACATAAATACATTTATATAACATGTTTTGATACATGTTTGTATAGAACCAAACAAAAAGATTTAAAAAATGAAATTCTAAATCTGCTATATGTCTGAAAGAGGCTTTTAACACTTCCACTGATAAGGTTTATTCGAGAAGAGAAGAGATTATCTAATTAGACAGTAGATATGAACTAATAAAATTTAAGGTGTGGGTTCACAAATGGATCACGTAGCAGTCAACTTTTTAAATATAAGCCTGAAAAGGGGAAAAAATAAACAGCGGCAATGGTCACTTCAAAACTTTCTCTTACACTGTTTAATACAGGTGTTATCCCAGATAACGCCTTCAATGGTATTGATTTACAATAGTTACGAAATACTAACATCTGGCTTGAATTAGCATTTTTATTCAATCTTTCTTGATTATTAATTCTCGGCATGCGGTTAATAGAGTCCAAAAATATTTTCGATGCGTCTTTCCCAAAAGATTGAAATAAAAATGTGACATAAGTACTGCAATTGTGGTCACACAATCCCTACTAAAGTTGATATTTTTAAGTCATTGCGTCTTTGACGTAGCACGTTTACACATTTATGAATGCACAGACCGACAGACGGTCAATCCCTTGTGGATTTGGCTCAAAATTTGAAAGGTATCTAGACTATAGATGTTAATTCTTGTGTCGTCTTCTAGCTCTCTATGTTTTGTTCTCCAAATTGCATACATCTAGCTCACAGTACTTTTGAGTTAGTTATCTTTGTCACAGACAAACATACGGACATTTTCTATATGTATTTTTCGAACTCAGCGAGATCTAAACCATGAATTTTCGCAAAACACACGAGTTTGAATTTTCTCTATACTAAGCTTAGGAGAAAGTAAAAATCAGGCATTGAGATGAATACTAAATGGTCACCTTTATGGTGCAGCTCATTCCGAAGTGGTACGACCGACATTAGTATGAAAGTAACTGGATCTCGTGTTATTAATTTGCCCACCATTGAAGCGACAACTCGTCAACTTATACTTCAACTTCTCATTCTCCAATCTGAAGTACTTCCAAGTAACGTGTGTAGATCCATAACGCATTTCGAAAAACATTCTTCTAGAGGTTTGGTCGTTTGTCATTCTTTACTTTCGCATGCATGTAAACGTGATACCTCAAAAACGCAGCGATTTAGATAAGTGAAATTTGGTATATTATTTTGCTGAAATGTGAAATTTTTATTTCAATCGGCCGGAAAAAACTGTTCAAATCAGTCTTTTTTCTGTATGCTACTGAAGTGCAAAACGGTCGCGTGCGGTTCTCTGAAAATAAAAATCTGAGTATTTGTGCCATTCTCAATGTTGCCAAGGTGCACAATTTAAAGTGGGTGGAAAAGCGAGGGACTCTTTAGTAAAGTTTTATGGTATAAGGAATAAGTCATATCACTGACTCTCCGACCAGCCCGAAGGCACACGGATAAAGAATACTGAATGACCAGACAGCAACAGCAACATTGGCGGGAACTGTGGTTGAGTCCTAAGGGCCATCACCGGCCACGGTACAACCCTTCCCGAAGGAACTACGTCTCGTCATCGATGGAAGGAGAGAGATCCCTCACCTATTTATGTATCCACCAGGATGGCGAGATCCAACCACCATACAGGAAGCATCTCATCCTCATTTTGAGGTGCCCCCCGGGGGGTTTGGTATAAGGAGTATATGAGAAAATTCTAATAGGATAATTCTCCCTGTTCGTTTTTTTTAAATAACATTTTCAACTGTTTGTTTGTCAAACTTTTCGCACCATAAAACAAATCAGCTGCCAGGAAAAAATAGCAGCATTTGAAAGTCACGATAGTTTTAGAAGTATATAGAGAGCTATCTAATTATTTTTATGTTGAGGAAAGCATTATAAATTCTGAAATATAACATGTTGCGAGATGCTATGAAAACAATACAGTGTCTGATGAAGTCGATTATGAAGAGGTTATTAAGAATCATTAACATTATAAAACACTTACAGCATTTGAAACAATGCGGATTACAAAATCTAAGAAAATGTTATAGATAATATGATTCAAGTTTTACAAAAATATGGAAATATGTTCTTTATAATAAATCTTCAAAAAACAGGAATCAGATATTTTGTAGTTTATTACATGTGCGTGGTATAGTAAATTTAAATTTTTTCTCCTCTTTTTATAACGTAAGCGACCAATTACCATCTAATGAATTTTCTTTATAAGAAGATTTTGAAACGAATACACATTTAACAGCTGTTAGGTCTTTCTTTTCTTTTTTTGAATTTTATTTCCTGTGCTATCCAATATCTCGTGGATGCTGTTGAAGTTGAAAAAAAATATATATACTTCTTTCTTGTCCAAACAAATATCGTTCAGATTTGAAACAATGTCACATTTTGCAGCTGTTTTTACAAGTTCCAAAATAAGGGGATTTTTTTTAATTATTGTTTTGTTGTACAAATATTCCAACTTGCTATGGCGCCATATTTCCTTGCACCAACGTTTATATTTTTGTTTAAACACCGTTGTTTTAAAATCGTTTGGCTAAGATAAGCAAATGAATGGCAGTTTAGAAGTTGAGAGTTGATTTTCCTTTATAAACTTCAATGGCCGATTCATATTTTGTTTGAAGTCTTTATTCAATAGATATTTTATTTCTGATAAAAAAAAAGGGAAGATATTAGCTTTTCATTTCCTCATATACGAAATATACAAAGAAAATGTGTTGTAGAAATAGAAAAATTTCAGCTCAAGTTTTTGATGAATCTTCGTGTTTTATTTTCTATATCACCGGAAACCGTCTTTTCGGAATTATCAGTCAATTCGATGAGCTAGATAGATGAAATATGTTATGCCTTTTTTGATACGAAATTTGCAAATTTCTAGCAAATCAAGCAGCAGCCAGATCTACTTTGTTATTTTTTTCTTTTAATTTGAGTGATGCGGAATGGATTTTAGGAAATTTTTAAATGCATAATTCAAACAAATTAAGACAAAATAATTAATTATTCGGATTTTTGAGACATTGAAAATAAGTATCCGTATTTTTACCTTAATAAAATAAATAAATATGATAAGATATTTGTGATATTTCAACTGCAAAATATTATTTAAGGGTTTTATTAAATTTAAATTTAAATTTAAGAAATACTGGAAAGAAAAAAAGGCAATATTCAAGTAAATTATGAACTTTATCTTCGGAATATTATAATTTCATACGATGAAAACCTTTAACTAGTAATTATATTTCAAAATATTACAATTATTTCATATCTGGAAATAATACCATAAGAAGTCACTATTAATCCTATAATCATTATCTCATAAATAAATATAAAGATTAATTATTACATAAGGATGAATGCTTGTTTGATTTTTTTAATACAAAATTCGTTTCCGTCCGATCTTGTTCAAATTTAATCAAGAACCGGATAGAAAAGCGCGTGAAGACTATTGCCAAATTTTCAAAATCAAAAGTTAATTAAAATTTCAATTCATTTAAAGTTTGAACAATTTTTGTTAAACTATTGCCTATTCAATGAAATCAATTCCCTCTTGTACAATCTTCATTTCTAATTTAAATAAATTTGCAACTTCTTATTGTGATTCACAATGTGTAACAATTCGTTGTGATCACAATAAGAAGTGGCATTTCATTGTTGAAACTAATTCGATTGTCATTTAAGATAAAAAGAAAAATGCTTTCTTTGGACTGTATCATTGAAGTAAAATTTTCAGTATTTATTTATTCTTTTATTTCAACCCCCGGGGGGCACCTCGAAATGAGGATGAGATGTTTCCCGTATGGTGGTTGGATCTCGCCATCCTGGTGGATACATAAATAGGTGGGGGATCTGGCTCCTTTCATCGATGACGAGACGTACTTCCTTCGGGAAGGGTTGTGCCGTGGCTAGTGCTGGACCTTAGGACTCGACCTCAATTCCCGCCAGTGTTGTTGTTGCGGCTGTCCGGTCATTCAGTTTTCTTTATCCGGGTGCCTTCGGGCGTGTGGGAGAGTCAGTTATATGACTTATTCTTTTATTTCGTGGTGTAAAACTTGTTAATTTTCACGCGCAGTATTTTGTGGAATTGATTCTATTAAAATAATTTTTTGAGGACTTATGAAATAAAAAAGTAAAATTTCAAGTAAATGCATTCCATATAAATAATCAAACAGCCAGGAAAACTAAGGGTGAACGAATAGGTCGTCAGAAACGGCTAGTTTTTTATGAACCAGAAAAAATATACTTTTGCCTCTGAAAACAAATGAGCTATGGATTTAATGATTAACCTTTAACACCAGGAAGACCAAGCTTATTTCGGCAGGGTTTTTTTTTTGTAAAATCCTGTTTTTTTTTGGGGGGGGTTCGGGGCGGTATATTTAGATACGAATCACATACTGACTATACATAGATATTTTTCAATCTTACCTACATACGTATTGTTACGAAATTTCTCGCGGTTCGTTTGGATAGTAGAAGTTGTATGGTGTGGAGAACGCTCAAACAGCAGGCGGCAGTAGAAAAAGAAACAAAGACGTTTATTTACACGAAGACACACAGGACAGCACAAAAACGACAACTATATACAGCATAGAAGACGATTATCTTCAGCCGATACGTGCAGCATACAACAGCATACACAGCAGCATACAACAAGAATCTACTGCAGACAGTAGCGCACAGCTTAGTTCAGCACTAGCTTGACTCCGTCGCTGCTCTGCTAATCCCTGGAAGATCAGTTCTTCACCGTCGATTCCGACTACTCTGCTCTGTTGCTTCCGACTACTCCTCTCCGTCGATTACGACTACCACTGACCCTTCTGACTACTCCGCTCAATCGGTTCCGACTACTCTTCTTCGACCCTCTAGCAGCACAGACTGGCTCCTTTTATAGGTCTCAGGAGGCAGGGCTAGAAGCCTTTCAACCAATCAGAAACGTTCGAGTCGTATCTCGGTTCCCAATGGACGGATCGGGAAAATTCTCGATGTTTCGGATATAAACTTTTTTGGCGCCAAAGTCGCCAAGTTTGTCGCCAAGTTCTGGAACCTCCAACGCGACACCCGGACTCCGTCCAATACCGATGAATTTAAAACAGTCTTTCTGATGATGGAACAAACTATGCTGGGAAGCCGCATTGCAGGTTTGTAACAGTATGAACCAGTCATTTATATAAAAATAAATCGTGAATGCAGTTAGTCTAACATGTCATTTGAAACAATCTGTGTATTACATAATTCATTTTACAGCTTATCTATTATAAATTATATATTTGAAATCTTACACTCAGTTTTACCATGGTGAAATCGGGTCAAAGATGGCGCTATATGACACTGTCAGCATGAGAGCAGATAGAAAAAAAATAATAGTTAGTTATAAAAAACGTTTTTTTTTTGTGTGTGTGTAAATTCGCGGGTTTTTTTAAAGGAAAGACATTTATATAGATAAACTTAAAAAGCAAAACCTTATATAAATATAAAATTTGATCTAAATCATTAGAGCCGTTTCCGAGATACACAGAATAAATATTGTTACGAATTTTACCGGGGTTCGTTTGGATAGTGAAAGTTATATGGTGTGGAGAACGCTCAATCAGCAGACGGCAGTAAAAAAAGAAACAACGACGTTCATTTACACGAAGACACACAGGACAGCACAAAAACAACAACTATATACAGCATAGAAGACGTTTATCTTCAGCCGAGACGTGCAGCATACAACAAGAATCTACTGCAGACAGTAGCGCACAGCTTAGTTCAGCACTACCTTGACTCCGTCGCGGCTCTGCTAATCCCTGGAAGACCAGTTCTTCACCGTCGATTCTGACTACTCTTCTTCGACCACTCTGACTACTACTGTGTGGCAGCTGCAGACCCTTTTATAGGTCTCAGGAGGCGGGGCTAGAAGCCTCTCAACCCATCAGGAACGATCAAGGAGTATCTCGGTTCCTACTGGACGGATCGGGAAAACACTCGATGTTTCGGGTATAATGTATTTTGGCGCCAAAGTCGCCAAATTCGTCGCCAAGTCGCCAAATTCGTCGCCAAGTCGCCAAGTTTGTCGCCAAGCTCTGGGACCTCCGACGCGATACCCGTACTCCGTTCAATACCGATGACTGTAAAACATTCTTTCCGATGATGGAACCAACTATGCTGGGAAGCAGAATTGCAGGCTTGTAACAATATATACACAAAAATTGCTCATTTAAAGATATAGGTTAATAGTTTATATCTAAGTTATATTATGTTGCCATAACGATATTTCGTTTCAAATAAAATGAAGAGGTTCGTGAAAATATTAATTCATGAAGACACACATTTATCATTTACAATAAAAATAGCGATTTTTAATGAAATTAAAGAAATGAATAATCATGTAATATAATTTTTTCAAATATTTTATCATCGCTTCCGTTATTCTGATTGCAGAACTATTATTTCCAATCTCAACGTAAAGATTATAGTAATTTAGAGCCTTAATGTTTGATAAAACACACGACTGAGTCAAAACGTGTTCTTTAATGCTTATTCTTAAAATATTAATGATATCTTCTTGTTGCCAAACTTTGTATAATGATTTCGTTCTAATCACTGCTCTCAAGAAAATTACTTTGAAGGAAAACGTGATTCAATTTTTAACTGCAACCGTTACCATGATCCACCCAAAGTGGCCATCCGTGATCTGTGTTTCGTCATAAAAAATTCAGAGCATGCAGTAAACTTTTCTCTTTGAAAGTCTCGATTAAAACTAACTTTTGTTTTCAAGCTCTATTTAGTTTTCAAGAGAAGTAAGAAAATCAGAATTTAGTTTCATTACAACCAAAGGAATTATAAAATAAAAATTCAAGAAATGCCTACGAAAGTATACCGTACTTATTCAAAATAGAATATCTATACATTTAAAACTACTAGGAAAACCAGGAAACCAATCTCCAGTCCAAATTAATGGTCCGTTTTCGCCAATTTTTATTTCATATGAAATTTATATGTCCTAGATATGTTATCTCTGGTCGAATTTCCTCCATCACATTAATGATAGTAACCTGTAACGTTACTTTGCAGCACAGTTCATTCAATCGTAGGAAAGATAGCTTTGCAGACATTGCTATTTGTCCTTGGTATGCTGGTTTGTATTGCTTGTGTACGTTTCAGTTGTGTGCTGAATCCCGCTGATTGTATCACCATGCACCCACTATAGCGAGCCCGCCGATTTTAACGGATTTTTTTTTGTAACAATACATTTCCGAGAGAAATACCAAAAACATTACTTCCCTGTCAATTTCTAGAGGGAAAAAACATGAAAAACACACACACATTAAATCCCTTTTTCCATTTATCAATTTAATATGAAATCTAATGATAATTGATGAATCTATATGATGATAATCGATGATGATAATAATCTATGAAAGCCAATGAGCAGTAGATAAATCATCAATGGTCGTTTGTCTTCTAACTCGCTCCAATTTCCCATAATAGAACTCTTGCAAAAACCGCCTCATCAACAACTAGAGTAATTTCGCCAATTTATTTACAAAACTAGCCAATCAGAATTCTCTACCTTTATTGCGCAAATATAGTCTAACATAAAACTTCATTTTATTATGGCAAGACGTAGCCCCTCAAAGTTGATTGACATGGCTAAATTAATAACATTAATAAAGCGAACGATCGCCGAAGACAAGTAATCTACATATTAGTATCACGTGTATCAAAAATTAATTGGCTGTATCTACATCCCACTGGAGCAATTTTGCAGAAATGTATTAATGTAAAATTTTCTTCTTTATTTTTTCTCCATGAGCTATTATAAATTGTCATATTTTAAATAAATCCTCAATTTTTCCTGCACAATCACTAACTAAGGAATTCGTCGCCCTTCCATCTACCCGATTCACCTGCCATGTTTGGAGGTTTAGAAGCTTAAGTTCAAGCACTCCGTGACTCTTCCTTCAAAACGGCAATCGAAGCAAGTGAATAGGACTATTTTGGGACGTTCCTCATGGCCTTGATGGATTTAACAAGCTCTATACCCGGTTACATGGTGGTTCTTCAAATGGAATAGGGTTTCAAATGTCGAATTATCCTATTTTGAAGCCGAGTTGTATCATTAGGCAATTGTCACCTATTAAGTAAGCTGCATTTTCAGATAAAATACTATTTACTTAATAGACCTAATGGCCTAGTAGTATAATCTCGGAATAGTCTTTTCAATGACGATTCCGCGAATTAATTCCTAGCCTCTAGAAAATTTCAAAGCTTCTATAAAAGAAAATACAAAACAATGCAATCACTGACACTAAAAATTTTAAAAATTCAAGACGAACATTCTAAGTCGTCCTACACAAAATGTGAAATAGAAATGTCTTTTTTAAGTTAAATATAGATAGCTCTTTAATTCTGAAGAATTAGTTTTCAAAATACAGGATGCTACAAAATTCAACTTGTGCACGGTTAGAACAGATAGAAAACAGAAAAATAAATCAATATCTAATTCGGAACAATGGACGGAAGCGCCAATCGGAGAAGTTAGATGTCACCGTTTGCCATAGTATTTTATTACAATAATAGTACCAATGTAAGAACTTTTATTCGTTATTGATTTACATTTTGTATTGCATAGTACTCCAGTTTCTTAATAATATAATTGCTTTGTAAAAATGCATGCTTTCCTATAGTTATAAAACGCTAACGAGTGTGACAAAAAAAATCCCTTTTTTTTATTTATGATCGAATGGCAACAATTAAATCAAAGAAATCGCTACTCGGAAGGGTGAAACTGATCCACTCATTTTTTTTACTGCTGCACTTAATTCAACCTTTCACTAATTAAGGAATTGCAAAACATTATTCGGAACACTCTGGAGAGGGCTCGATGTACCACCAAACATTCCATCTAATCAGAGAAAAAAAAGATGGGCAATGAAATCAAGAAATAAAATTCAAAAAGAAAGTTGAATCGAGCCTGAAAAAAGTTTAACTATTGCTAAAAAGGTAATCGCTGAGTCATATCTATGGAAATTGACGACCATATCGTCCAAAATTACCTTCTTCCGAAAATGGTTCTGATATTATCTCAAAACTCAAAAATTAACTTTTTAATAATAGATTTTATTTTTGTCTATTTTTTTTATTAATTTTAAAAAATATTTTTAAAAAAATTACTGAAATACATTGTTTATGACAATATTTTTAATGTGACGATGATATTCAAATTCATCTACCAAAATATTCAGTCGTTTGCTTTTGTCCAAGTTAAAATGAACTTTTTTTAAAAAAATGGCTCGCTTCCAACATTAACTCCGAAATACGATTTTAACTTCTTTTTTTTATTCCGCAGTATATATACTTTTTTATTTGCATCCACAGTAATATATAACATACTGATTAAATTTAATTCTTGTTTTCCAGTTGCATCAAGTAACAAAAAGGAATTTCAAAAAAAATTGCATGCAATAGTAATCGTTTAACAATCCAAAAGTCAATAAACTTAACGAACCAACTGGTCATCAAAGACGTCTAGTATTTATTAATTATGATCCCTGATTGGATGACATTCAAGTTTGTACTTACTATTATTTAAGCAGATGTTCAATATTTATAAATTCTTTAATAACTATGCAAATGTAATGAAACGGAGAGAAACAAAGCAGATTATATTTGAGAAAATATTGTTCTAATATTTTATAATTCACAGAATTTGCATAACTTACGAATTTATTTATTTAGTGACTAGGTAAATAACATATTTTTATCGACATGCTTGCGACCGATCCTCAGCCTAGAGGCAATAAGCAGATGCCTAGCCTGCTTAATCTGAAATCTGCTACTGGACGTGAAGTGAGCAGCATTGACAAAGCCCTCATTTAAGAGAACCTTATCCATTTTAAAAATCTCATTTTATCGCAGTTTTACCGCTCAAAGCATTCTAGAGAATTGTATGCATACATGCATCCAAAAGCCCCCCGAAATCCGTCGCTCCAAGTTTACTCAGTAAATTCTCTATGAGCCCGGGCCAGAGCAAATTAAACCCGTCTCTACACAAATAAAACTGAAGTCAAACATCCCTGGGTTGTAATCAAAAGTTGAGTGAGAGAGATTCCACGAAATCGCGAACTCATTTCCATTCGAGACGCGGTTTTCATACTGAATTAGTAATGACTGCTAGTGATTGTTCGAACTCTGCGCTGGCAACAGAGGCATGTGGCATTGCGTGAATGATGAAGCAAACAAAGTGTTGTGTGAAACAATCGTTTGGTGAATTTTGTTTACTTTATTTGTTTGTTTAAGTCTTCTATTGATGGTTTTATAAATGTTTATGATTGGTAACAAAACTGTAATTTTGTTTAGAATTTCATTTAGTTTTCTACGTTTTACCTTTACTAAAAATAAACATGAACATGTGTGGATCTCTACATATGAGACCTACAGCTATTAAATTTGGTACATATATACCCTGGAGGGTGAAAATTTTCAAATTGGAGAATTTTTAAAAACTTTATTCATTTAAAAATGAAACTGTATTTTAGCGCTTTTCTCAAATAACCTCCGAAACTATTATAGTGACGTAAATGCATTTTACACTGCTTCAAAATTAAAAAAATATATATCTTTTTAATTATTATATATACATAAATGTAAAGATATTTTAAAATCTAATCTAAATCCTAATTAATTCTCTCATTTTTATCTTAACTTCATTCTAAACTTCATTCTAAAATATTCTCTTGTTTCCTGATCCAATTCCTCTTTTCTGTTTAATTAATGATACAGAAGCTTTAAAATTGCTTAAATCAGCGGTTCTTACACTCAGAGTGAAGAGATAAAAATCTGCCAATCTAAACAAATTTTTTGAAAAGATACCTATATTCCCCGTACCTAAATCGACAAGTGTAAAGAAATCCCTATGAGAATCCCACAGTATATAATCATGGGGAATAAAATATTTCGTTCGCTTTTCGCTCTTGTATCACTTGTGAAAGGACGTCAATTCGTCCTCGCTTCTTGTACATAAATCAGGCCTCCCGGGATGAAATAAAAGCGAAGTTTAAAAATTCAATGTGTCTTCTCTGTCTTCGGTCACGACTCTGCTGAAAAATATGTATTTTACATTATATATATATATATATGTGTGTGTGTGTGTGTGTGTGTGTGTGTGTGTGTGTGTGTGTGTGTGTGTGTGTAATGATATTTTAAAACTTTATTAATTTCTTAATTTTTAGCTCAATTTAGCCCATATTAACTTCATTCTAAAATATTCTCTTATTTCCTAATCCCATTTCACTTTTTCTATTCAATTAATTCAAGGTAAGCTTTATAAAATGCTTTCTTCAGCTGTTCTCGCGCTCCGCGTGAAGGGATACAAAATTGTCCAGCAAGCCCATTCTTTTAAAAAAGATCCCTGCGTTTCCCTTGATTCGTGGAGCGAAAATCCCTATCGAATTTCATTGTGTTTAAGCACTGTGAAGAAATATTTTCCCTATCACTATCTCATGTTATATAAGACCAGGAATAAAATGTTCATGAGCCTTCCCTCATTTTCGCTCTGTGTCGTTCTGTGTTGTGTGCGTGCTCGTCGTTCCTGCTTGTACATAATGGGTGCCTCCCCGTAATAAAATAAAACGATGTCAAAAAATCGAAAGTTTCTTCACGGTCTTCGAAGCTGCCTTCTGATTAAAAAATTATATATATTGATACATATATGTAACGATATTTTAAACTCTTAATTTAATCCAAATTAATTTCCAAGATTTTTTCTTAATTTAGCCCATCATAGCTTCATTCTAAAATATTCTCTTATTTCGTGATCCAATTCCACTTTCAGTTTAATTAATTCCTCTGTAAAAATAATGCGCCATCAATACTACGTCTCAAATGAAAGTGATCCCTAAAGTAAACTTGAAAAGGTGTCAAAGGTCATCACGTGTATTGAATTGGCGCCTGGCCAGAAATCCTATGTTATATAAGACTAGTGATCATTTGTTCGTTCCTTTTTGTCTTCTGCGTTGGTGCAGAGCTGCGCTTACATGTAAATAATCATTTTTGCCTCCCGAGAGAGAATAAAACGAAATTAATAATACCAAGTCTCTTTACTGCTTCAAACCTGCATTCTACTTAAACCTAAATATGTTACATATACATATATATCATATCATAAGAATATAGAAATAACAAGATCATAACGAAATTTCATTTTCGTTTATGAAGTCTTTCGACTATATGCATGCGAAAGTACAAACAGTTCAACCCTTTGACAGACTTGTTTCAAAATTTGATAATAATCTCCATTTTAGAAGTTAAAACCCGTATTCCAAATTTTATTTACATAGCTTTTTAGGTTTTGTAGTTATAGAGTTCACGATCATTCGAACAGCTGGAAAGGCAGATTTCACGCGAATAGATTTCATTGAAAATTTGATAGAAAACTGCAAATGTGATCGTAAGTCCATAAAACAAATTTTATTCATTTAGCTCAAAGCATTTTTGAGTTATCGTGTTTGTGCACAGAGTGAAATAATGCCTAAAATGTGTTTTTCGAACTCGGAGAAATCTGAAACTTGGATTGTCAAAATTTCGTTTTCGAATTTTTCGACGATTACAACACTCCCTCTATACTTCGTATAAAAGTAAGTTTTACAGAAAAAGGCCCAAGTTATAAGGAAGGAAAATCTTGCGCATGTAAATTCTACACATAAATATTCAAACATACTCTAAAGGTGATCAAAATTTCACTTTGTTTATAGTATTTGCGCTTTTACGATTTTGTTTTTATATCCATGATCTTTAGAAAACATTATTTATTAATTACTTGGTAAATAAAAATATCTGAACGTTGGAATAACTTTTATGTCTAAGGTATCACAATTTCTTTATGATAAAGGCTTTAATCCTTCTTTTTAAAATTTCGCGAAATCAAAACTATAGCGTCATGAACTTTATGACATTTTTACTCGTCTTTTTGAAGCAAAATATAAATATATATATATATTTATTAAAAGAAAAAATAAATACGATTTTAAAGTAATGTTTCCTCAAGTTTTAAATCTTATCTGTGCGGAAAAGGCTTGATGATCCAAGGAAATATATTTCCATTCATTTTTAACGAAAAAAAATTAATCAGCTAATAATTTAATAAATTATATATTTTATATCAAGATTTAGAAGTTATTTGACTTTCTCTTTTGTGTGAACAGAAATGGTATCCTTTTGTACAGAAGTTTCGCAGCGTTGCCACTTCGCAAGAAACAAGTAATTTGCTTTGGAGAAACTTGGATTCCTTTTTTTCTTCATTTCATTTTCTTCTTTTACTCCGGACTTTTCCATTTTTGTTATTTGCTCCGGCACTTTGCGAACTTGTTTTTCGTTTCCACGCCTTAATGCCGTTTGTGGTCATCGCTTTTTTTTCTTTTTGCCAGTCTTTTTTTGTTGTGAATTATTTATTTTTTCCTTGGATAGTCCATTTCCCGCCATCGGATTTCCAAGTTCTTTGTTGAAATTTCCTATTCTATTCAGACGATTCCGAATGTATTGAATCCGTTGGTTAGAATTCCGGAGCAGACGATTTCAACTTTTTTTTTTGTCCACAGTTTGGAACTTTTAGAAGAACTTTTCAGACTTCTGTATTTTATACGGATGAAGTGATGTATTTTCAAAGTCGTCATGTGTTTGTCATACTTATTAAAATTTATAGGGGATTAAAAATATTTTTGTTGATTTAAAATTTCTATTGAAAATATTTTTTAATGTTAAAGAATTCCATTTCTTCAACTTTTCAATTCGTTAAAAATTAGGATGTATATATTTTTTAATACCATAGCAAGAAAGCAGTTAGATGGAACAAAATAATCTCGTTGCTTTACAAAATCTGTTTTAGAAAAATCCGAAATTTTTTTATGGCTGTATGGTAAAAAATCAGACAAGCTCAAAAATTGATAATGAAGCTTTATTCTACGCGTAAACATAGTAGAAAAACACAGACGAATCGCATACGAAAAACAGTGCAGCACAAGCATCAAATCGTTATTAGACAATCGCAACAACACGAGGCAATTCGCTGGAAATCAAACCTGCAAATATTTCATCCAACCATTCTTTCTCCACTCGTCTATTCGATTGACTCTGCCTCTTAAGTTTTTATAGCCTCCATGCTAGGACATCGAATACTCTAGAGTAAACGTGGAACTCGAGTCCTAGTTTAGCTGTCGCCGAGATTCTCGAAAAGTCTAAGTCCTTCATTTTTATTGCCAAAATCGTTAAGTCGCCAAATGATCCTTAAATTTGTCGCCAAGATCTGATGTCAGTTATCCGGCTTCCATTAGAACTATCTACAAAATCATCTTTCTTACCCAGAGATTAATATTATGCATTATATGTGCGGTACTGAAGTGTAAACATATACTTTTAAACGGAAAAAAATCTTAATAAAGTAAATAAAATTAATGTTGTTTGATCTATGAAATTTTTTTTCTAAATCTGAATATGTTTACAGTCCTTCGAACCAATGATAAAATATTCTTGACATTCTTAAATTTAAAAAAAAAGATTCAATTTTTTTGCGAACAAAAACTGACCGAGTTATGAAGCTATGATTTTCATTATTTTAGGCCAGTCAACGGCTTTCCCGAGAAAGAATATAAATTGATTTGCAAACATTCTAGACGTGATCAGTGAAAAGTTTTACAAGTCGTGTAAAACAGTGATATTGAAAGCTTCCTAACTTGATCAGATTAAGTCATAGGAGAGTTTCACTTGTTTTCTTAAAATAAGTATCTCAAGAAATAAAAGTACTTATAATAATATGACTAATAGGAAAATAAATAGTTTAAATACTTAAGACTTCTTAATTAATTCAGCAGTGCATTTATTAACTCATCCAACAAAATATATAAATCTTTATGTCATTTAGAGCATTTTTTAATTTGAAATATTTGCCATTCTATAGTTGTTGGGAGATAATTAAACTGGACATTTTGTCAGAGATTTATATTTTAAGCAGCATTTTCAACACAGATATATTCCTTTATCAAAAATCAGAAAACGCAAAGCATATTTGTTGGTTGCCAACACACTACACAAATTTTAAAAATTGATAACATTTCAAATAAAATTTAATTATAATCTTTCGAAACTTAGATTCATTCTTAAAATAAATAGAATTCTCAATGAATAAAATAATACAAAAATACAATAAAAATACGCTTTCACATTTAATCTAATACGCTCATCATATTTAATCTATTCATACATTTATTAAAAATAGAATTTAATCATTTGGAATCAGAATTTTAAAAACAAGTCTTTTGGTAGTAGCATTTTTCATTCATTTTATTTTCAGTAAATCCATGTTTTCCGGAAACAAATTAGTTAAATTTAAAATCCATAATTAAATGAAATCAGTGCTGACAGTATTTTAAACATCAATCTTTTGAAGATAATTTTACTTAACATATTTTTTTTGAATTTTTAATCTAAAAATTGATATAATTATTCATTTCCAACAATCCTTTTTACCTTATTCTATTTGCAGACTATTTCGAAATAATTTCTATATTTATTTATTTATTAAACGAATAAAAAATAGCAGCAACTTTTATCGACAAAAAAAAATCGTTTGCAAAACTGGTAAAATGAAAAAGAATAAAATTCTGTCTCACAATTTAACATAATAAAATGAATAATAATTTTTTTTCAATTATGTTTCATGATTTGAAATTGTTTCTAAATAAAATAAATCAAATCTATACAAAATGCGAAAGGAAATTATTCGAAAGAAATATTTATTCTTTGTCTGAAATCCAAATCGTTAAGATTAAAATAACCGATTAGGAATTACTCAGAATAATATTATTTAATTTAAATTTCTTTCTTGTTAATGATATTGTTTTAAAGGTGGGTGGATTTATTTTTATTTTTTTTATTTAGATTGTCGTTTTTGTATTTCAAAATCATTTGCTGCAGTTGACATTTTAACGAACGGAGAACAAATGAATAATTCCTTCGGAAAATTTTGATGTTTACATAACGGATTCATTTCCAAATTACGAACATAATTTAATGGAATAAAAACAAGTTACCACATAAGAATGAACACTATGAAAATTCTGTTTAATAGTTGAGTAATTTACGATATGAATATAAAATTTAAGTCACAATACTTTGAAATTTAGAAATTCAATAAATTGAACATTTACGTTTTCAATAGAGTTATGATGTCAGGGGACTAGTATCCATAAGAAAGGTTCATGTACACGATGAGCGGAGCATGTGTAAGAGAAATAAAGTAACAAAACTTTAAAGTCTTGAAATTTCAAAGTATCATGAATATGAAATTATATATAAACTATTTAACTGAAATTAAATATAAACATTCCCGGTGAACCAACTGGTCGTTAGAGTCGACTAGTACTATAATATATATTCTTGACATTTATATGTATATAAACTTTACTGATATTTCATTTTTCGTCAATATATATTCTTATATAAAAAATAAAAATAAAAATTAGAACAAACTTGTATTTTGTACTCTTAAATTCAAATACATAATTCTTTCTATATTATTTTTAACGCATAATTTAAAATTCTACGAAATTTATCTTCAGGAATTACTTATATATAAAAAAGAAAATTCTTCTCCCAAAAGCCATCTTATCCAGTCAAAATTTATGAGCTCCCATTTGGCAACACAGACAGGAAGAAATAAAAATAAAATAAAAAGGAATTCTTTCATATTAAAACTCAGCTTACAAGTTTCGATGGGAAGATAAATAGCGGCAGCTTAAAACAGGAATTCTACTCCAGGAAAAAATACCAAACAATGGCGAATAATCTCTTTTTTTTCTTTCTTTTTTTTACGATCATTGCACTTTATATTTTTTGAGCTTTTCTTTCTTCCTTTTTCTTTTTCGAGCTCTTTGACAGGTGAGTGTTATCTCTTGAAAAATTGAGATTTTTCTCGAGAGCTGTAAGAAAATTTCTGTAAAGAAAGCTGCAGACGATATATTTCTCGCTCTCTTTTTTCGCTTGTGTATTATGGTAAAAATCGAAACTCTTGAACAGTTTTGACTTTCGAATTTATAGCACACACTCAATTTAAACAAAATGCCAACTTTTATAACCATTTGTCATTTTTTTTTCTTTGTCCACTTCTAGGCCTATTTATTTTATCTTCGGAATATTTTTATCGAAAAAAAAAACAGTAATATGACTGCATCATCATTCAGCTTCCAACAAACATCTTTCTATTGATTTAACCTACATTTTAAGACATTTTAGTGCTTTGCTTTAAATGTAAAACTAAAAACATTTGTTGTAGTAGGAAGAATACCATTTTGATTGACTATCTTGCACATTCTTGAAAGGCGATAGGGCATCCTTATTTCTATTAATAATAAAGTAGACGTATATGTCTGTTGGTGCTATACAGCCCAAGTCATTTCGTGAAGAATTGCCAGATTTAGCACAATCATTCTTTAGAGAATGAGCGGTATTTTAAATAGAAATTCAATTTGTACGATTTTAAGTAGAATTTTAAATATTTCAAATTTAAACATGGTCAGGACATTTTTAAACAAAAAATTATGGTAGTTGAAATTTAAGGGAAAAAAATCATTACATTCAATGATATCAATTTAGTTGTTATACAATTTTTTCATAAATGTTAGTTATTAAAATTTTTTAAAAATTTTCATCATATGCTTTTATTGCTATAACGAATTTTTATTTTTGTTTTATTGAAAATTTAATCGTATGAATTTTTCAAAACGTTGAAAGTTAATGAAAAAAAAAACTCTGATTATTTTCAGCTCAGTTAACATGAAGAATCAGAGAATGAAGTTACAGTCCCGCAAAATACAACATGCAGTTAGAAAATAGATTATCCGAAACGTTACGCTTTTAATGAAATTATGTTTCGATAGGTTTTGCCTCCATCAGGAATATAATTCATGTACACAATAAAAACAGAAAAAATTAAAATGAAATGTACGATCGCAAATTTCAAGTTATCATGTGAGAACATTGTTATTTTTAAGTCATTGCTTTGCTTTAAATGTAAAACTAAAAACATTTGTTGTAGTAGGAAGAATACCATTTTGATTGACTATCTTGCACATTCTTGAAAGGCGATAGGGCATCCTTATTTCTATTAATAATAAAGT
>JAPMOR010089779.1:0-10026 GCA_026543865.1 Argiope aurantia
ATTATATCGTTTGTAAATTTAATTTCTAAAACAAATTTTACTGAATTATATTTGTTTATTCTCTGTGAAACGGATATTAAATAGATTATATTGTTTGTAAATTTAATTTCTATAAAAATTACTATATTATATCTGTTTATTCACCGTGAAATAGATATAAGATAAACAATATTGAATAAAATAGATAATTGCAAACTAAGATATTGAAAACAACTGCTTTTTTGTAAAATAATTCCTTCTACATATAACATGAAATATATTTTTTTAAATTATGTTGTTTTCATTAGTAGTGAAGGTGGCAACAATATTATTCTTGACAATTTAATAGATGATTTCTCTAAATTTCTTTTATTAATTAGTTGAATGTGATAAGACAGTTCTAATTTTTTTATATAATTTAAGAAGGATAATGGATTTTATTCAAAGAATATGCTGTAGAAATTGCTGTTGTAACATTCTCTTACCTTTTAAGATATCAAAAGTATATATTTACATATTAACTATTCCAGAATGAGCCTATTTATAAAGAAGGAGCTCTAGTATTGACAAAAAATAAGAGGAACTGACTTTAAAATTTGGTTTGTTTTCATAAAGAAATAAATTTCATGGAAAATAAAATTCTAGAAAATAAAAAGAATAGCAATGAATTTGAATCAAAAAATATGCTATACAAACTGATGCTATAGCATTCTCTCAGTTTTTCAAGTATCAGCTAGTATCAGCTCTGTCTGTACTTTTAGAAAAGTAGCTATTTACATATTAGCGATTATAAAGCAGGAGTTCTAATTTTGACAAAAAAGGGTAAACTAACTTTAAAATTTGTCTTGATTTAGTAACGAAATATTTTTCATAGAAAATAAAATTCTAAAACTAAAGATTATATGATAGAAATATTTTAGCAATAAATTTATGTAGCATGATGATTACAATGTTCTTCAAGGTCAAAGAAAAAGCCTTAAAAACAAAAGTTTGGTTTCTTTTATCAATATGAAAGTTGATAAAAGAAGTTCAACTTGGTACTGGTATGAGAATACTTCAGGTACTTGGTACTGGTACTGGTTTGAGATGGTATCCTGTTTGTTCTATACATATATGATATTATCTTACAAGAAATTTTACAAGTGCTGTTTGAATTTTTTTCCAGTTAGATGTTCATCAATTAATGTTTTGTCGCAGTTTCACCTGAAGTTAATAAATATGATGTCTATCTTTCTGGTATCAAAAATTGCAATCTTATTTCTTATAATATGTAATGCAGCTGTAAAAACTTTATTTAAAATGAAAAGAAAGTAATTTATTTTGAAGTTTTCGCGCAATGGGCCCAAAACACTTTGTGTGTTTCTTTTTATAAAAAAAATTATTTTTAAAAGATATTTTTTTTAAAGATGTCAAAAATCATAGTTTTATTTGACTTATGGTGTATAACTAACTCAAAGTGAAAAAACTCCGTATGTACTCCATTACTTCACCTAAATCCTTGAAAAAATGTAACCCCCCTTCCACAAACCATTCTCACCCTTTTTAGAAGGAATTCTAAATCACTTGCAAGCCAGTTGAACATCTGTCCTCTTCGATCACTAATGGAACTTGGGACAAAAAATTCTACAGCTGTCTATATGTTTGCTGTTTTTTAAGAGAATGATGAGAAATAGTTTCGGCTTCGGCCATTAAAATTTTTTTCTGACATCCAATGCCAAAAATTGGAGAATTATTTATTGTTTTAAGGCAAAAATGTAGCAAGTTTTTTCAGAAAAATAAATTGGTACAAGAAACGAGGTAAACATAGGGAAATATATTTCTTATCAAAGTCTCTAAAATGAAAATTATATTGTATCATTAATAAATCGTCTAGTAATTTCTGTTTCTTTTAAGTCGTATAACGTTTTTTGGTTCAGTTCAATTATATTAATCTCTTGTTTTAAAACATCATAAAGATTGATTTGGGACGGACCTCACAATTTTGGATTACGATCAGATAACGCTGGCGACACTTCAGCTGGCACCTCTTCTTCTAATTTTCGCATCACACCAGCTGGAGAACGTTTGGTCCCAAAGGATTTAACGTTAATTGGGTTTCGAACCGCTAGTACACCTCTATCCGTGAAGTTTTAAAAAAGAAATGCTAGTTATGAATATTGAAATTTATCGAATGCATTTTAAATATTCGTTTTTATTCTCTCATATATTTCTCATAAAGATAAAATTTTTGAAATGGTATCAACATTTTGATAAATGCTACTGTTTTAGACTTATCAAGGTTCAAAGAAAAGCTTTTTTAGTATTAAGTTCGTCTATCTGAAAATACAATAATTAGCTTAACAAATAAAATTCAACACTGTAGAAGAGAAGTCAGAGAAATTCCATATCCATCCGTCTGTAACAAAATCACTTAAAAACACAAAATAACTGAAGTTGTCTAAATCTATCTATATAAACTTAAATTTAGGATTTCTGTTTTCTTACAATAAATATTTTTATAAAATTTGCGATTATTTTAACAATTATACTCCAGTTATTTATTCGAGTTGTATGCGTTTATTTTATCTCTTTAATAAAATCCTCAAAAGAAAAAGAAATGTTATATGTAATAAGCATTTCCTGATTTGTGCAATTTGTCGTTGATCTGGTAATAAGAAATTATCTTCGGATAATAAACCGCAGAGTTGAAACACGATTCCTTGAGGGACCCACTGTTTGTTTGTGACTGGTGCCACTTAAAATTTAATTAAAAAAAAACAACAAAGATTTTCTAGTTTTTGAAAACTGTATACCGATTTAAGCCTTATCCTTACTATCTGTTTATAGTGTAAACTACCTCATCCAATAATAATGCTTTTGTGAATGTCCACTCTGTTTCAAATGAGGCTTTTGCCCTTGATGCACAAATTTATTTAACATACTAATTTAATTGACACAATGTATATTTGGGTCATTAATTAAATTTTTTTAAATCCATATGAGATAACAAAAGTTATTTGAGTATCGTAATAATGATCAAATGATAATTGGCGTCGGAAATAATTACTGCTTTGATTTAATTATAGATTTAACTATTAAAATTTTTGCAATTTGGAGCACAATTCAAATATATTAAATATGGAAAAGCATTAATCTAATTATATTAAAATTAAATTACATTTTATAAGGGAATAACATACTTTAAAACTACCAGAAAAAACATTTCGAAATATGACATTTTCTTTCCAATATTTTGTCTTCAAAATTTAATATTTAGGTACGAATAAATAAGTTTTATAGTATGTATTGTTCATTAAAACCAACAATTAATGGTTTAAGGAAAGTACATTTTTAATTATTCTTTCTAAGAGCGATATCTTTTTATTTATTTATTTATTAATTTTTTTATTTTTTTTATTTTTAGATTTCATTGCCTTTGAAATGCTTGTCTTAGTTATAATCATTGAAGAAGTTATATAAATATATTATAAGAATTCATTCTATGCATTAAAATAAGTCTCGGTACATATTATCAATTCTTTTAGGTAATTAAAAGTCCGTTGTAGTTCAAAAAAACACACAAAAATGTCGATATGGATAAAAATGTACAAAAATATTTCTAGAAAATTAAATTCAAATTGTAATTAAAAAATCATTTAAAATATTATATAGAATAATAAAAAATTGAGAGTTTGAAGAATTTTGCAATTTGAATTTAAAGAATGAATTAGTATATTTAATTTAGAAAGTTTTCTTAAAGCATATGTGATATATTTATATTCTTATACATATATAGACAAACTTTAAATTGATAATTAAAAAAAGAAAGAAAAAGAAAAGAAGAAACAGGTAGACTTTAAATGTGATTGTTTCCAATAGGTATATTTTTCTTCTGTTCAATAGCAGTTGTTACAATTGCAAATAATATTTGTACATTTTTGAAAGGATTTTTGAGACTTAATTGATTTTTAAAGTATAAAAACTACTCTTAAAAAATGTTTCATCTCATAGCCTCCATCCTGGAATTTTAATGTATATTGGGATCTCCATGATAGTAGGGCATTTCGTAAAATTTCTAGGCGTGAATTTCCGCTTAGGAAAGGCGGCTCTTTTTAACAATACATTTAATAAATACCTTTTATATTTCCGTCTAAGCACAGTTAGTTATTCATGTTTCACAAACAAACATCAACAAGATAATTGTTGTGAAAAATTATAAATTCATATTTATATTTTAACAAATGTTCGATTTTGAAATAATTCACTAAAATAAGAATTAATACCCTGAATTAACATTTTTCAAAAAAATTCGAAATTAAATATCTTAAACGGAGACATTGAAACACTTACATTCAAAATAATACTTATATTACATACTCATTCACTAGGTTTAATATTATAATAGACAGTGATTTCTAAATTTAAATAAATTATGGATTATGTATTATAATTATCTGTAATTATCTGTGTCTTATTATAATTATCTTATTATAATTATCTGTGTCATTTTGTATAATTTTGCTTTTTTGTTCATGCGATTCAAAGAACAAACCTCTTCTTTTATGCAATAATATAAAAACAAAGACAGTGAAACATTTGTATTCAAAATAATATTTATTATTTATAATAATATTTATAATTATAAAAATAAAATTAATTAATTAATTATATAAATATTTTATTTTATAATTCACTAGGCTTTAATTTATAATTGACAATGACGTCAAAACAATTTCAGAATTTCAATAAAATATGGATTATGTAATATAATTATCTGTAATAACACGTTTTCAATTTATATAATTTTACCATCCTGTTGATGGGATTCAAAAAACAAACCTCTGCCTTTACGAATTAATATGAAAATCTGTTTCACTATTGAGTGCGATTTATCACTTTCCTGAAGGATCGCTATGCCGACCATCGAAGTGCAAACACGGAGATACTTGAAATTAATCGAATTACACCTTCAGAGTTTCAGGAAATTTCTCTTGGCTTTCATAATCCGCTAGCTTAAGTGGAACGCTCGACTTCCCAAAGTCATTTCGAAGTCCAGAAGGCGACTAGCCGAGGACGAGTTTGGTAGAAAATTTGATGGTTGATTATCGTAGAGGGAAGAGATGTGAGTAAGTTTTACTTTGATACACTTATAATGGTAAAGAAAATAATGCGAATGTGTAAATGGAATTTGTGTTTCTTAAAAATTGTTCCTGAAACGACGAATAGCTTTGGAAGAATTCTTCAGAAAGCAGCAATTTTCAATGTAAATGAAATCTTTTATTGTTATATTTCTAGGTTCTATTCTTGCAAGACATGTTATCATTTAATTCTTTTTATTCTAGTACTGTACTGTGAGATGTACCACCATTCCATTCGTGAAGTTCTCTAGAAGTTCGAGATTTTTACTTTCTCGTACACGAAGTGTAGAGAAAGTAGAAAGTAGTGTAATCGACAAAATATATGAAGTCTAGAATTTGACGAATTCCCACATTTCAGACCCGAGTCCGAAAAACGGAATTTCAGCATTATATATTTTTTATCAGTCAGTCAGTCAGTCTGTCTGTGAACACGATAACTCAAAAATGCTTTGAACAAGATTGTTGGAATTTGGTATATAGTATTATGAACAAATATGTTGATGTCTATCAAATTTTGAACGAAATCCCATTCAAATGAAATTTGTCTGCTTGCCTGTTTGAGTACAAGCGAACTACTAAAAAACACAAAGAACTAGACTGATAAAATTTTATACACAAGTTTAATATTTAAAATATCAAATTTTTAAGCAAATATGTTGAATAGTTGACTACCAGTCCGTATACTGGTATAAAACGCACTGGTATAAATGAAACTCGGTATGTTATACTTGCAGTTGGAATTTTGTGTTAAATTTTGATGCCAGTAGACCGAAGAAAGGCGTCTAAATATATTTTTTGTGATCGATTCAGTAAAAGCGGGAGTGAAACATAGTTTAATCCTCGCCTTCGCCAAGTTGGCGATAACGCGCCAAAGCTGGCAATCCCCGTTTTCTCTAGTCTAGGACTCATCCGAAAAACAAGGCGGAAGCTCGTGATTGGCTAATTGGCTATTTTTGAAAAGTGCGTCAAGCAGGAGGTAAATTGCAATCGCGCCAAAAGTGCTAAATTTGCGCCAAATATTTATATTTCGTAACTATCATTCACTAATGCCATGCAAATTACTAATGTCCTTACCCAAGATTCAAATTTTATGCGGATAGTTAGTTTAGTTTAGTAATATTACCCTGTTTTTAAAGTATCACTTTGGGGCTGATCTCGTAATTTCGAACCACGGTGAGATGACGAGGATAATGTCTGACCTGCACTTCCTCTCCAAACTATCTCACCACACTAGCGGGAGGAGGATTGGCAATTACGGATTTAGGGTGCACCGGACAGAATGGTTATACGACTGTTCTTCGGTGGAATCGGGTATTGAACCAGAAGTCCTCCATTTCCGAAACCGATACCTTACCACCAGGCCTCTGTGGCCCTCAAATTTTATGCGGAAGAACAGGGATAAGACCTTTGTTGGAGAGTGTGTATGAAAATTTTGGAGAGAACACTCCGGTTGGTTTATCATATATTTTATATCAACATTTCGGGAAATTTTGCTTTGTAATTTCAAGTGCGCTTTGTGTTATTTTTAAGAATATTTTTCAGTAAACTATATTGAGCATCGAATAGTTGATCATCGAATTGTATTTAAAAAAAAACAATATACAACTATGCATCCATTTACTAGTTCGACTTCGATTACCAACTATCTATACTTCTCTCAATTCGAAATCATCTTTGAACACATTTAAGATATTGTAGTCATTGTAGTACTTAGTCATGCGAGTTTATTTTACATGGAAATGGGAACCACGTGCTTTGACCATAAGTGGAATTGGTGGCTTAGGTTGTTGGAAGCTTATTTAAAGAAAAAAAAATAGTATTATCAATAATGTATAAAAATGATTAATTTCAAATGATTTATGCATGTTATTGAATTTTAAGAATTAAAATTGATAAATAGAGCATATAAAAAGAAAATTTATTATGACATATTAATTGTAAAAAATCTGTTTTTTGTTCCATAGATTCGAACCTTTGCTGATCAGTTTCAGCAGATTTTTAACAATAAATGCCTTGAACAGAGTACGTGGAAGATAATTCAGCTATGGATGAATTAAAATTTCTTTTAAAAAAGACACTTTTCTCTAAAAAGTGTTTCATTTTAAACAAGCAGCATTTGATGTATTGTGCAACGCTTGAATTTGTGAAAATCTGAAATAACATTTAGTGCGGATTATGTTAGCCTGTTATATAAAAAAATCGTTAAAGACAAGCATAGAAGTGTTGTTCTCATAATCTAACTACGTATTGAAATTGCGATACTCTTCTGAAAGTGACAGTATTTTTGCTTCAAAAGGAGAAGTTAATGCAAGCATTTTCAGTGAAGTTATATATGTTTGTATTGACTTGGATTGACGTCATCAAATTCTCGCCAGCTTTGATTTTTTCTCATATACGAAGTATACATAGAGGAAGCCTTGTAATCTTCAAGAAAGTCGAACTCGAGATTTTGTCGAATCTACAGTTCGAAAAACACATTTTTTTAATAATATCTGATTTTCCGTCTGTCTGTCTATGACAAAAATAACTCAAACATGCTTTAAGCTAGACGGATAAAATTTGACATATTGTTTTTACACCAAATTTGTAAATTTCTATCAAATTTTAAGTAAACTCCATTGAGGGGAAGTTTATCTGTTCGGCTATTTCATTATAATTTAACACGGTAATTGCAAAACGAAGAGAGCTAGATGGATAAAAATCTGTACGCAGATTTGGCATCTATGTTGTAGATACCTGCCAAATTCTGAGCTAAATTCAAAGAAAGGTCGATCGTGTATCTGTCTGTACTTTTAGAAATTTGTAAACTCGATTACTCAAACATGAAAGGATTCAATTATATCAAATTTTGTATGAGATTTTGTGACTACAAGTGCATTTCTGCGTCAAATTTTTGTTTGGATTGGTTTCGAAAAACGCATCTAAAACACAAATTCGAATTTGGATGCTTTAAAACGCATGACAGAGATTAATCATCAAAAACGTGCCAAGGATCACACGGTAGATTCAGTAAAACTATTAAATTCGCGCCAAACGTTAATCTGTGTAAAATATTTGCTTTAATTGGTTGGAAAGCAAACATTCGCAAAACACAAATTCGATTTTCAGATACTTTTAAACTCATGACAGAGATTAATCGCCCCCCCCCCCCCAATAAAAACACTCACACGCCAAGGATCACATGATAGATTCAGTAAAAATATGCACACCAAAAAGTAAATGTTGTTATGCCAATACCATGTAAAGCGTTCTCTGAGATTAAAGTTGCAGGGTTTTGTATAGACCTCTCCTACTGGTTTTCATTATTTTATCGCTTTATATTGTTCGAATTAATTGATTGTAATGGGATGGTAAATAGTTATCCGCATGAGACAACTATTTGCCATTGTCCTGTTGGAGTCACGTGACCTTCCATTGAGCGTAATAGTCGGCCTCATTTGAACTCTGCTTAATTAATTACGCTATTTCTTATTTCTGGAGTAACGGTAACCAAGAAGTATTTATGTTCTTATCAGATGCATCGATAACGTTTTATTGTTTAATGCTTGTTGTTCTTTTTCAATCAATTACCGAATTATCTACAAAAACAATCTTGTATCAATTGCACCGTATTAAAAGTACTCGCAAGAAAAGAACATTCTTAATTAATGTCTGTCAATTTATACAAATTGCCAAATTCCCGCTTACTGCGATTGTGTACTAATGAATGACTTGATTTAGAAATTTTGAGGCCTTAGACATTTCTCTGCATATTGTGATTCTTAGCTGCATCAAGGAATTTCGTATGTGTGAGTAAAAACTTTTACTGAAAACTATTTTTGTCTTCTTTGAAATATTTTTTGTCTCAGCCTGTGCATTTATAGACTGTTTACATTGTCAATTTCTTATAACTTGTAAATATTTTGGATTGTGAATGGATTCTTTAAATGACATTAAACGATAACCTTTAAATGCTACTAAATGTTAAAATGATCTAACTACTGAATGGAAAATAATAAAACTATATGAACTTTTTATCGATTATTGGATATATATAATCGTTCAGATGTTTAAATGCTAATTCGCTCTCTACACTTTCTTTCTGTAACTATTGCTTTGAATATTAAATTGAAATTTATTTTAGCTATAGTGGCATAGGAATGGTAAGTAGCTCATGGTTCATAGTACTATTACCATCAGCTCCTTGTCATTTTTGGTAGTTAAGAATATATATGCTATAATTTTGTCCCCCCTGTTGTCTCAAATTTTGACGCAAATTGAAATTCAACATTTTATTAATCTCAATAACTGACAAATACATATTATGACATCAAATCCAAATTACAATTTTTATCAAGCGATAACTTGTGAAATGCGACTATCCTGCAAAACTTGAATTGCAAAACAACGGAACGAAAATTGGACTGCTTCTAACTTGAATGCTTTATTTTGGGACGCTATTCAAAACGATGGTTAATTCCAATCTATTTTAAGAGTGTGGAACATTTTGCAAGTTTGACATCGGAATCATAATGCAGTTTTCATTCCTATTCAAGGTTCAATCCAGAAAAATAGAATAGAATAGAAAATAATTCTGTCGAATCCATTAGAAACTATCCTACATTTACTGTGTATATATTTATTAGAAATATATTAGAACCTGTCATGTAGAATGTATGACTGTACAGGAATATTCGATACCTGTTCTGTAGAATGTATGACTGTACAGGAATATTCGATACCTGTCTTGTAGAATGTATGACTGTACAGGAATATTCGATACCTGTCCTGTAGAATGTATGACTGTACAGGGATATTCGATACCAGTCCGGCTGAATGTATGACTGTACAGGAATATTCGATACCAGTCCGGTTGAATGTATGACTGTAGAGGAATATTCGATACCTGTCCTGTAGAATGTATAAGAATATACAAGAATAATAATAGAAA
>JAPMOR010089779.1:27718-60116 GCA_026543865.1 Argiope aurantia
TTGAGAAAAAATCTCTGAATCGATTTATTTGAGAAAAAATCTCTGAAGCGATTTATTTGAGAAAAAATCTCTGAAGCGATTTATTTGAGAAAAAAAAATATCTGAATAGATTTATTTGAGAAAAAATCTCTGAAGCGATTTATTTGAGAAAAAAAAAATATCTGAATAGATTTATTTGAGAAAAAAAGTCTCTGAATCGATTTATTAGAGCATGAAATGTTATAATAGAAGATTGCGAAGATCAATATTAATTGTACGAAAATCTTGAATCGTTACGGAAATTAAGATACAAAACAATAGTTTAGAACAAGAACAATCAAAATCAGCCTTTAAAACTCTGATTTATGTTAGTGAAAAACATTCAAAACGTATCATAGCAGCCTATGTATACTAAAAAATTCTAAGTTAATGACTTGCAACTTCCAAAGGAAACCCGATACAATAAAAGCATCTATAGGAAGAGCACAGTAGAGAGACATGAAATGAAATATTAGGGTTTTCGAAAAATGGGCATAAATTTGCAAAATGAGGTTCAGATAGCCCATCGAACTAAAAGAGGTCTCCTCTGACTAATGGCCGGTCTTGGAAGGAGATGTCTTGTCGGCGGAGTCGATCAAGAACTACTGAAGTCACCTTAATTACGGTGACAAGATAAGTGAAATAGCTCGACTCCTTTTTTTTCCGTCACCAAACTTTCTGGAAGTGACAAATGATTATAGTTTTCCTAATCGCCGATATTTGAGGTTGAAATATGACTTAAAGTACCTAAAATGTATTATGTGGGAAAAAAACATTGAATAAAAATTGCTTTTTATGTTGGTAAATTGAGTGACAAATTGTGTATATCTTATTCAATATTATCTGGTAATAAATTTATTTGAAGTTGTTATTGAAGTACAAACCCCTACTTTCATAAAACTACGTTATAAATGAGAGTTGGAAGCTAAATTAAGGCTACTGAAGTTTTAATAACTCAGCTGTATTTTCTTTTGAGAACTAATTAGATGCCTTCTATTTTAGGAATACCCATTCTATATTAATATATTTAAGAATTCGCTACCACTAATTGTAATTTTTTGTATCAAATCATACCATCTTTGAATAATTTAATTTTAAATTATAAATTTAAGAAGAAATAATTCGATACCTTTATGACACTTTGGCACAATGATTAAGAGGTTGAAACTTTCATTAATTAAACTAGAAGTTTCGATTGTATAATACTTTGGATATACGTGGTAGACTACTTATAGGCTGAAAGGTTATACCTATATATGAGAAAGTTTTGTAGAAAATGCAAAATGTAAAAAAATTAAAATGAAGGAAAAATATTCTAGAAATTTAGTGTTTGGTTTGATCTGATTTGTAGTTTAGTGACACAACTTTATCATTTAACTTTGTGCATAACTTTGTAGTTTAGGGACAACACATTCTTAGATCCTACTTTGCCAGACTAAAAGTCTTACTTTTGCATCGCCAAGTTTACCATAGACTAGTATGCAACTTTTGTCTTACTGAAGGCTCTTTGAAATTTTTTATACATTTTTTTTTTCGTATTAGCCATATGAAAGAAGCAGTGTAGTCTTTTTTTGTCTCTTGTGCTATTAAAACCAACAATCCAATCCAAGTTTATTGAAAAGAAAAAAAAAGATTGTGAGCATAAATAATTCACAGGTACGTGGAAAGAGGGTAAAATAAATAATAACAACAACAATTTATTTTCAAATAAAGTATGAAAAAAAACAGGAAACTGAAATAAGCACATTTTTAATAAATATTATATACCATAACATTTTTTTACATGTAGGTGATATGAAATGGGAACTAAAATGTTGCGAGTTATTGAATAGGAAGTCTTTTCCGGATTATGAAAAAAAAAATTAATAAAGTGTGACATTAAATAAATGTGCAAGTTCTTGAGTCCAAACAAATGGTATAAAAGACTTACATCAGCTAGAGAATAATAAAAGAATATCAAATACTGAGTGTTAAATCAATAAAATGTTTAATGTTTTGCTCAAATGCAGAAGGTGAAGATGGAAATATGTTTATCATGTGTATATATCACAAATACTTCAGTAAGTACGACGCAGTTCTAAAAATTATACTTGCTTTCATTTGAAATTAATTTTATGAATATAACCTGCCTAAAACAAAATTGATAAATGCATTTTACTTGTCTTGAATTTATTGAATAGTTGACTCTTAAACTGAGTAATTCTTAGTTTTCACCATATATTAAGACTAAAAAAGTCATTGGTAGTTTAAATTTTTTAAGATATGGAATTCATATTATTTATTAGAAAGCGGAAATGATTTCCCTAAAATTTTCTAGAATTATTTCTAAGGTATAGTATCTTATAAGGGTTTATTTAAAGTACACAATCTTGGATATAATCATGGCTTTGGTTAAGGCTATGGTTGTTATGAATATTTAGAGGTTTTTATCAAATTCCTGCACATGAGCGCATTTCACTTCTTAGTAATGTGAGGAAAATCGAATGTGCATTCACATTGTAGTAGCAATAGAACATACCACTTCCAATTAATCGAAATAGTTACATTTCTTTCAGCTGTAGCAATACCATACATGTAAACCAATAAATAATCAACTCGTTGATATAGTTCAAAATTTGATACATAACTCTATCATAAAATCTGAAATTGTGCATTAAATTGTATTTACATAGGTTTTAACGTCTTTTGTTTATCTTGCTCATTTGTACTAGACTGCATAGACAAATTTCCATTAAGTGAATTTCGTTGAAAATTCAACAGAAGTTTACAAATGTAGTTTTTAGTCCAGATACTAAATTTTTCTTGAAGCTCAAAGCATTTTTAAATAATCGTGCTCACAGTTAGACAGAGAGAACGGGAAACACAATTCCACAAATATGGTCAACGTATCTAGAGAGGTCTGGAGCTTAGAGATTCATTAGGATCTGAAGGTCGAATTTCCGATAGGGTAAAGTACTTTCATTTTGTCTAATTCGTGCAAGAGAATGTAACAGAAGTTGCAAATGGAATTTGTTTGCACTCAGGGAAATGATAACATTAAAGAATGCTCCATCATTGAAAAATCTCATGATGACTAATAAAAAAACACGTTCTACAAATTTCATTTTGTATAAAATTTTTTACTGTATATGCATCTTTTATCACTCGAATATCAATGGCAGTTTGCTTAATGCATTCTCTATGGTTTTATTGAAATTATCGATTTATTTTTATTCCAAATCCAAGCTCACTTTTCATTAATTTTCTTTTGAGGCATTGATTTCTCTGTTCCTTTTAAAATCTATATGAAATTTGATTTTATTTCATTCCATTGATATAGTTGCAGATACTTTCAAACATAGAAAGTGTATTTTGTATTTTTTCTCAAGGTAATGCTCTCTATGATTGGAAATATATTTTCAGGAAAACGCCGTTAGACTGTAAAAAAAGTTTTTATAAGGAAATTTATCATTATTACATAATATATTCATTAAATATGTCAAAGTAGACATAAAGGGTTTTGCTGAAGGTAAAATATTTTGTTACTTCATTATTTATTTCTTTATATAAGGAGAATTTCTTAACTAAAGGATAAATTTTTGATTTCTACCTACTTCGTATTCAATTTCTTTTTTTTTTTTGACGTCTTCCTACATCCATAATTTTATATTTAGAATTTCTGAGATCTGCCATTTTTAAGATCAAAAAGATATATCCAAATTCTTAATCCTGTCTAATTGAATTGTTGAGTAATAATGTTCACATGCTCAAGTAAGGAGTGACATGTATTCAGTGAATGGATGTGTCTAAAATTATTTAGAAATTTACGATTTTAACATAAACGCAGAATTTTATTTACTGCGTGTTCAAACGTTTTACCTGAAGATTATAAATATCAAAATAGAATTTTTTGACAGTTTTTATATTTTTCCCTTTCTGCACTTCTACACGAAAATAGAAGGAATATATTTCAAACTTATTAATACATGATTCATACACTTTGAAACAGTCAAAATATGAATTTAGTCATACAGCCAAAAATATCCGCAATATAATATCTTCAGTTACTCCAAATTGGCCCTATTATATTATGCATTTCGTCTGGGATCGTTCATCTCGCCAAAATGATTATTCTTTTGCTCCCTAACCGCTATTCCCTCCTTCTTTAGTTAAATAAACAATAATGCCAGGTTGTTGTTTTTTTTATGTAAGGGGAGGAATATCATACTTTTATCCCAATCCCGGAACCATTGGAATCAATCAACTTCTTTGTGGATGAAGTCTGATCGATCCGAAAGGGTGGTCAGCAAAATTAGTATATCCGAGAGAATGAAAGAGTGATCACTGCAAGGACCCTTTTCTGAGATCAACCCTCGCCAAAGAGTTAATTGAACTCCATACGTTGCCTGCCTTTCGGTCGATTAGACAGCGGAGATTTCTGGAAATCACGGACTGACCACATACCCACGTGTTACTGGTGCTGTTACTTAGTTCTTTTCATTACATGTCGTGGTAAGTCAGGAGATTGTTACTAGGTAGTGGGAGAAATGAATTGAGTAAAAATATTTATTAGGTCATTCAGGGCTAGTATTTTATTCAGTATGGGTGGTAATGTCAGAAAATCCTTTTTTTTTCTTTTTTCTTTTTTCAGTTTAACATTTCAGTGCATTTTTATCGTTATCATCATACTTTAAATATTATCTTATTCTACAAATTAGGTGAACATATAACTGTTTTTATTTATTTACTAGCCGACTTTCACAACCAGCTTGCTCGCCAAGATTATTGATTTCTTTTAGGTTATTAATCGATTAGTATGGTTAATTATGGGTACAAATTAAGAGTGTATATATTATGAAATATAAACAGAAGTGAAAACACCATTTCGGAATTAAAGGTAAAAAAAAGTTATTTGTTTAATCTTAATTTTAATATTAGCAAAAGTACTCGAAAGAATATTTTGATGGATGAGTTTGAATTTCATAATATTAAAAAAGCAAACGAAGGGACCATTACTCTTAAAAGAGCATTTTAAACCAAACCAAACCAAACCAAACCTAACGTCAAAAGCATCGTTGTAAATTAAACTGTAAAATTTATTAGAAGTAAAGAAAAAAAAACTGTATAGAAATGAAATCGATATCATGAAAGAGGCAATTGAGCTTTTAAATAAAAGCTCCAATTAAAAATAAATTAAATCTTTTTGGAAATGAAATCGTCTGTAGGAAATGAAACAAATAAGAAGTATTATTTTTTTCTAAAAAATAAATTCAAGAAAAATTATTTTATGATCTTTTACACTCTCTATATTATTAATCCAATAAATCAGTTTTATTTTAAGGCAAGTTTTGTTTAATATGAACAGGATTTCCATTCAAATCAGGGCCACACAGCTAATTTGTAAACCTTTAGTAAGACACAGATCTGCTAAAATGGTCTAAATGGAAAGATTATATTTTATGTAACTTGATTCAATAAATGCTCTAATAAATAACGAATTTTTGATTAAGCTTCTGCTGTGGAAATCACGATTAACAAAATGTTCTTGAAACACTAATATTTTAAATAAAAAGAAATTTTCAATCAACTAAATCAATCACTTAAACTGACTGATTATGAATTTGAATATCACTATTCAATAAAAAAAGGATAATTTTAGATTTTCCATCGATCGCTTCAAAGAAAATACGCCAATCAGCGCGCAGGTTTCTCAAAATTAATTGGCCAAAGATTATGAAAATGTTGAGGTTTTCTAAATTTTGAAAGCAAAACTAAAAACTGAATTTTATACTGAATCTGAGAAATTGTTATTGAAATATTCTTTGAGATATTACATAAATTATGAAAAATATTTTGTAGTTCACATAAGACTTATATACCGAGCGATTCTGTTTGCAATAATCATATTCAATAATAATTATAATAATAAATAAATAGTAATAAATATGATAAATAAAATAAAACGCTTGATTTTATTAAAAAATATTTTTATATTAATTGCAATTTCATCATTTCCACTTTAAATTAAAGTTGAAGTTTTACCGGAAATGACAACAAATTAGCAAAATATATATAGTAAATTGAACGAAACGATCTAAGCAACAGTATAAGCTTGGTATGACTATCAAAATTTGAAGATTAAAATGGTTTTCTTTGAGAATCTATTAAGAGACCAGTTACTTAAAATATTTAATTGAAAATTGTAGTGAGCGGTAATACTGACGAACCGGCTGGTCGCCAAAGGCGGCTAGTATATAATATAATACTATGATTTTGGATTACCAAGTATTTTATGTTTGTGCATCATATAATTGAAGTTGATATTTATATTTATTGTAATAACATGATGAAATTAACGAAATATATAATTCCTGACTAATTAAGCTCAATAAACTTTAATATTATCCCAATATATCATAATTATTCGAATCTAAATTTTTAAGTCTATTTGGCAATCAATTAATAACCTTCTACTTAATGTGGCCTTTCCATTAGAAGCAGACGATTTTAAAAACCGCTGATACGTGATTTTTTCTGTGTAAATGTTCCACAGTTGCTGAAATATAAGAAATATTAAAAAAATAATCTTAAATGACAGTTAATTAAAGAATAAAAATTTCATATAATAAATTTAATCAATGGTTTTCCTGTTACAAATTGCTGATCTTTCGTAATTTTAAAATTTTCTCTTACGGTTTTCCCCATATTCCCTGGTAATACTATTTCGTGTTCGTCAACAATAACAAATATTTCATTTGCTCACTGGAGATTTATCATTTTAGTCATTGCTTGAATTTGAATAATGTATTTAATTTCTTGAAATCTTCGTTAAATCACTACTTAAAAAAAACATTGTATGATATCTATTTGATCTGTATAGCTAGATTTCGAATTTTGTGTTACAAAAAGTCTAGGCTTCCCAGTCAATAGATGGCGCTGAGGTAAGAATTGGTAACAACAGCCGTACGAATTATGCTAAAATTTAGATAAAATAAAATATAAAATTTGAAACTTAGAAGCATCCGTTTTCTTTATTTGCATTACTCCTAGCATATTTATAATGAAATTGCAAATGTTTAACTCACACATAATTTGGGAAAAAAATTATCGGTAATCTCATATCGGATTAAAACTTTCGGAAGTCATAAAACTATAGTTTGAAGATCACATGGGTCCAAAGATGTTGTGAATATGAAATGTTTGAAAACACTGGAATAATAAAAATTGGCGGGAACATTGAAGAAAATTAGAAAAACTCTGCGAAATATTTTTTTTTGGGCTATGGAAAATAGAGAATGAGTAAATGTCTCTAAAAATCAAAGTTTTTAGCAGTTAAAATACTTAGAGTGCTTACGAAAATTCTCTGAATGAAAATTTTGCTGAGTATTTCATAAAACTAACTGCGGACTTTTAAAACTTTTTTTGGTACAAATAAATTTTAGAGAAACCACCTATTTCACTTTCTTATCAAAAGATTAAAACATAATTTTGTTTGAAAAATTTGGACTCTCATGTAATGTGTTTGGAGTTTTTCAGCTTGTTTGACATTTAAGCGTTTCTTAGTCTATTTTTTTCTTTTCCTTATCTAACATTTTAAATTAAAACACCAAACCTAGTGAAAAACTTAATTATTCTTAAGGCTCGAAAGAGGTTTGTACATTATAATGGATAGAGAAATCAGTTTACGCAGTGACGTCCTAGATGCTTAAGAAATGAATTTTTCGTTCAAAAAATGTATTTTTGGTAAAGAAATTTAATAATATGTATATTAGATCCTTAAAGAGGAAAATAAAAAAAGCAGCGTAAATTCAAAATGAGTAGGAAATTGCTTGTGTTTTATAATAAAAATCTTACAAAAATAAGGTAAACTTTTTTGAAAAAAAAAAAAAAAGTAAATCTTAATTGCGAGAAAAGATTAAAATCTTAACTTTACAATTTGCTCAGATTTAATTAAGTTAATCTGTCTGAGTCTGCAACAAGATTAAATGGAAGTTTTTATTTATTCCTACAAAATTCATTGTATAACGTATTAAATTCATAATTCATGTCTTGTTTGAATATACCAATCTGAATCAAGCATATACTTTAATTGCTTGCATATTCAATTGATTAAGAAGTAATTTTCAATATAAACATCTATGTAATTTTAAATAGATGTTTTTACGTTAACTTTTATATTTCGTTTAAATACTTTTGTGACTAGTAGTAAAGGACTAGATTTTATATTGGAGAGCTTTAGTTTTAAACCTCGATTTCCCTTACGAACCGTCAGATGTGAAAGTCTGGGGATCACAAAATTTGATAGTCAGGGCCAAACACAAACTCTTTGGTGTGGTGTGGAAATTTTAAGAAGAAGCAATTAATGTGCGAGGCGGCTGTAAAATGACTTTTCCTAAGTGGAGGTAGCTGTTCTAAAACTAATGAACGGAATGGAATCGGATATATTGTTTACAATGTAGAAATATGTGAGATAAATTCTTCAAAATAGTAACGATAATAGTAATGTTTCGCTGAAAAAAGATATATTGGCACTATTTCAACCGCAAACATGTCGAATATTACAAAGAACGCATGACAAATGTCTTATAAAAAATTTCATTAATTATAAATCATAAAAAGGAATGGATGCTTGACCTATTGCATGAAACTCGCACAAAATAATCTACTATTAATCAACATTAGGGTCCCATGGCACGAGTACAACATTTCAAAATATTAACAATACCTTTGTACAAGAAAATGAACTAGCAACTTTTGGTACTTTTTTTTTGCATAGAAATAACCACCCTTTTCATTTTCGATGTGCATATTGAATTTATTTTCTATCTATTCATTAGTTTCAGCTGTAGATGCTACTACCAAAAAGGAAAAATTATTAAATTGGCAGGTTGTATTTAATAGTAGTATGGAACATGAAAAAAAGAAAAAGAAAAAAAAAGCAAAAAGAAAAAAAGAGCGATTAACTTGTTTGATTGAATTCATTTTAATAACATTTTATAAACTGCATGTTACCTTTAGGACGCGGAGTTCTTTTGGAAGTCCAGGTCTGAAATTAAATACTTCTGGATACTCGGAGTGCATGCGGGTCCCAGTAATTAATTAAAATATAAGAGATTAATCCCACTGCTGTGGCACAAAATATAGAAGTATTGCTGGTTCATGCATCATCCTCATCATCTAAACACAGTTGAAAATCTGATGGTTAACACTGAAATAGCCATATCTTTGCTCAAAATCATGCCGTGGATATAAACAAATAGACTATCTCCCTAAAATACTCTTAAAACGGATTATTAGCAAAGAAGCAAGAAAGTAAATTCTTTTTCTCTTTTTTCATATAAGAAATAAATGTTTGCTCCTTTCAAGTGATTTAATGGTTAAGTATTCTCAACTTTAATTACTATCACTGAATCCATACATTTGGCATGCGTCACTAAATTTGACAGCATGTAAATAAAAAAAAAGGAAATGTGAAATTCTAATGCTGTAAGGGCTATAAATAGTACACTAGCCTTTTGGAAGAGACAAATAACTAGTTAGTAACAGCACAATTCAATTACCCCTACTCTGCTAAAAAGCATCACAGGTAATTGAAAAACCAAGGCAGCGATGAATTTGAAAGTGAATTATATTAGTCATCACAGTCCATTGTACAATATCTGATGTAGGCGGTAATAGAAGTGGCGATAACACGGCAAATATATAATGCATATCAGGGAAGCGAGATTTAACTACTGAAGCGAAACATTTTCATATCTGTATTTTCAAATCATATCACCGCTGTTGGAATTCCTGGCTTAACCATATTATGATGTAACACTTATGCGCACGCTCGCATTGGTGACGTCAGAAAAAAAATCCCATGATGCCGCGGAAACAGAAGCAAGTCTAAAAATCTGTTGGTGGAGTGTAAGTAAGACCAGAACGAAAGATGGGCTGTATGCCATGCAAAGAAATTATGAATAACTAAGAAAACACGGATATTAGAATTCGTGCACGTGAATTAACTATGTAAATATTCTTTGTGAATAGTTGTCTGTGTCCGCACCCGAAAAATAAAAATGATAATAAAATAGAGAATGCTCAACCGTTATTGGATTAATGATTTCGATGTTTATATGGACTAATTCAAGTTGAAATACCTCAATTATTTTGATTTAGAAATTCCCGGAAAGACATAAGAGTAAAATTTCTCTTGCATTTAGATATTTTGAATTTTGACCTAGAAATCCCCAAAACCACCATATCTCTAATGCTCCTGGCAGCTGTGGCCTGGTGGTAAGGTCTTGGCTTGTGAGCCATAGGGTTTCAGGTGCGAGACCCGATTCTACCGAAGAACCGTCGTGTAAGGGGGTCTGCACGTTAAATCCGCCATGCCAAATGTCCTCCCGCTGGTGTGTTTTGGAGAGGGGAGTGCCAGCTCAGGTGTCGTCCTCGTCATTTGACCGCGATTCAAAATGTCGAGGTCCGTCCCAAAATAGCCCTAGTGTTGGTTTAAAACGGGACGTTAATATAACTAAACTAAACTAAACTCTAATGCTCCTAGTTGGATACCTCCTATCAATAATAAAGGATATATACAGCTTTAATTAGACATTTGGATCTTGGTTGATTGAAGTTAGATTAGATGAAGTTAGCATAGATGAACCGTGTGTTAAATAAAGTCAAAGATAACTCTAGCTAATCTCAACTCGAAACTTTATTCAAGGAACTAAACCTGTTCATTTGTTTTTATCTACAAGACGAAATGACTCGAATCTTCTAGATTTAGAAGGATACAGAAATTATAAGAACATTATAGAACAAACTAGAAATAACAGAAAATAAATCATAACAAAATAACTTTTACACAACTTGCCTGCAGTCAGATACGAACTGTCACTTTCAGTTCATAACATTCTACCACTGAGCCATTCAGTCCGCGCCAAGTTAGAACACGTTTCATTTACAATAGTATCGTAATTGTTAGATAACAAAAAATGACATATGCACCGTGCACCCTTTTGAGAAGAAAGCAATAGATAAGGAGGCAAGACCAATTAATGGGAAAAATCTCAATGTCACTACAGTACCCACTCAAGTGAAGAGAATCTAATTATTTCTCCGGCAACTTCTCATATTTGAGGTGTCCTGTTATGCTTATTGATGTACAATAATTCTCAACCGTAAATCATGATCTATCAATTTTATTGCAATCGTTTAACTAATTTAGTCCGTATATTCCGCCGTCTGAAGTATAATAGTGCCGAAAAGGATGCAAGTCATTTTTTTGAATACTTGTTATTAAATTTACTTATATCATGCTAATAGAGATGGGATATATTATATCGTAATCAATTTTGCTGAAATTTTAAAGTTTTGGAAGTTTTTGTTTTCTTATTAAAAAATGTAATCTTTTAAAATATTTTAAAAGCTTTTTTATTCTCGAATCGATGAATAAATAAATTTCGATACCATTCTAGTAGCGGTACCTGTCAGTCAGTGCTTTAGGGAAACAAATGATTTTAAGAATTTCATATATTCACAGTAGATAATTGCAAATCAAAGTTTAAGAAGTAAAAACTTACGGAAATAAAAACAAAATTTTACCTTTAGAACATTGATAAAAGTATGATTATTATATATATTTTGAAGTGTGACTATATATTTTTATAATTTTAATGAACTGAATGAACTACATATTTTATGAACTATATATTTTTATATTTTTAATGAAGTGTGACTATATATTTTTATATTTTTACAGAATACTTTTATAATTGTTCTGTTCACTTTCTTCTTAATGATAATATTTATATATTTTCAACAGTAATACACAATTTTAATATTCGCAGAATTTTTAAACAACGAAATCGAGTGTTCGGAATTTTGATGTACAACGGAGTTCGTTCACGTGCAAGAATTGAAGTTTTGGTTAATCATTATATTTTTAAAGTCTGTGTATCGCAATTTACTTTAAAAAAATGAATATATCCAAGAAATGGCAAAATTAAGTTGATTTTAAAGTAACTTATATATAAATACATTATTTACATGTAACATGTATGTGTGTTAATAAATATTAGAGATCCTTTTTTTTTGTAATTGAATATAAATTTTAATATCAGCTAGTCGGCAAATTTCATTACATTTTGATATCCTAATTGTGACGCCACTTTATTTTAGATTTTAGACATCTACTTCAAGAATCTATGATATTTATAATATTGAGTTTAAATTGAAAACTTGATAATACAAAATAATTTTTAAAAATTCGGTCTTTAACTTTCTAGCATAAAAAGAGTAAAATCTATTTTTATTCTAGTTGGATTGTTAACATTCACTCTTTTCTATTATCAAACGATTAAAATAATTTTCCTGTTCTTTTTTTTTTTTTTTGAAATTGCGTAATGTTTTACGTAATGTAACCTTTATTAGGTTTATGACTTTTCGGCTATTTCTAAATTTTTTATTATTATTTCGTATAAATTCAAAGTAAGAGTAGGGAAACAAAAATAAAAAATAGGTTGAAAGGAAGTTTTGAACAACTAGTTTTTCTTCTTAGTTTCAAAGATCAAAGATATACCACGTTTTCACCTTATTGAAATTTCAATCTCATCTTCTGACTTTGGAAGAGTGAAGGCTGAACAGTTTTAATAATAGACACTCGATTTTTTGAAAAAGCAAATTGTAAAAATGTATAAAAAATCAACTTCTGATGTTCTAGGTAAGAGAGAAAGGGGGAGGGGGGGGAGATTGTTTAAGTTGGTGCAAAGAATAAAATCAGAGCTCTTTTGGCTAATTTGCCACGTCTGGTTTTTTCAACTTTAGCGGTAATGACAGCTCAAATCTACATGAACTTTACTCTTAAATGCCGTATGTTGTTTTTAGATCATTCCTTGTCACGTCTCAAGCCTGATATTTTGGACCATCTATTTAATTAGATGATCCTTCCTTTGCTGTACCTGAACTATAGCAGAGAAAGAAGTCATCTACTTAGAAAGATAAATGGTCCAGTACAAGACAACAGATGCAAAGCACAGGCGAGTCACGTGGCAATAAAATGCTGAGCCGTAAACTCATTTTGTCTCCTAAGATGATATAAAAATATTAAAGCTCTGATGATACAGATGAGATATTACTAAAAATGTTATTAAATTAATTTAAAACGTAAAGATGGTGCATCGAAAGCACATGTAAATAGGAATTCGTGTTTTTTTCTTGTGACTGCATAACGTTATTGTTTTGCCTTTTTTTTAACTCTTCAATATTGAATTAAAAGTCGTCATTACAGTTAGAATTTTCAATTCCTTTTGCCATCTGATTGTAAAAATTCGCAGTAGATAAATTTTAGTGTGTCTTTTTCAATGGTAAAATTAAATATAAATTCGCAAAATTCAGAGAACTATAAGCAGTTTGAGTTTTAGATAATGAGTAGTAACCAGGAATGCATTTGATCTAAATATAAATTAAACTCGTTATATTTTATATCTTATACTCAGAATTCATTTTTAAAAAGCTATCTGAACTCAGGTGTTCAAATTTTGTACTTTTACTTTAGCTAAAGTATTGGTCTATAATACAGTGTGGTTATAATTAAAGTTCCACTTTGAAATGCTGATAAATGTAAACCTATTGGACCAAATGTTATAAGACTTGGTAATAGTTTAAAGAAGGTCACGGGAATTTCTTTTCTGCCAAAAGAAGTTCAAAAACTCGCCACTAGGGAAAAATGATGCAGTATGCAATATTGTCAAACAAACTAAGACAGAAAATACCGGTTTAAAATGTGTTCAATCTTTTCTCAAACGTTCTACAAAGCATGATAATGTGTGATAAATAAATGATAAGCATAAAATGAAATGATCTTCCACCATTTTTTAAAGCAAGTTACATCACAATAATACATTCTCAACAGTACTCTTAGCATGTCAAGAAGGAATGTTATGCACATGTCGGTGTATTATGTCTTATTTTATTCATCAATATTGCATGCAGCGCCATTCCCCCCCTCCCCCGATAGTAAATTTTTGATTTTTTTAAGGGGGCGGAAAAGAAATTTCCATGCCCTCCTTTGCTCTATTACCAAATTTGAATACATTTGGTCCAGTAGTTCTATGACCATTTCAATGTGGAATTTTAATTATAACCAGCCAGTACTTTTGCGATTATTGTCTGATAATTTTTAAAATGTGTCAAAAGACATTTTGTTGAAAAGGAAATAAAAAATAATTAATAACAAATTAAATAGTGAAGATGGGAGTCTGTCTCTTTATACTGGGAAAAAAAATGAGATGCAGATTTACTAATTGTCAAGTTTACGCAATAACAAAATGTGAAAAATGGTTTGAAGGTGTAAGTCTTTATTCAAAGTAACGATTTCAAAAATTTCTGTAATTTCTTACCTAATATATACTTATATTTGTCATTATCTTTGAGCAAACACTTTTTGTATACTAGATTGATTTTTGTTAATTTTGGTAATATTTTAAGGTCAAAATGTTTTCAGCGAAGGTACTTATAAGCAATATTAAAAGAAGATTCACGTTATACCTCTTTTAATTTTGCTCTTTCGTGTTTTCTGAATATCAGTGTAATATTTTATTTTTATAAAATTTATATTTTAATAAATTTATTAGCATTCGAACTATGAATTTAATCGAATTTTATTTCGTATAAAAAATGGCATTTGGTACCGAAGTCTGAAAAAGCTTGATTTAAGATTTTTTAATATAATTTTATAATGAATTATAAACTAAAAACGTGAAAAAAAGGAAATAATTTAAATAACTTGGTTTTAAAACCTGACAATTTGAGAGAATCATGAATATAAAATTATGTCTAAGCGAGTTAATTGAAATTAAATGGAAATTAAAAATGAAATCTATGATCGAAAATTTCAAGTTATCATGCGAGAATGCATGTATTATTTTATTAAGTCATTATTTGTATTAATTTAAGTAATTAACCATTATAAAACGGTTTGATACAATCACGAGACTTCTCTCTCTATAATATGTATTAATGATAATTTTTTAAAAACTTTCATTTTCAATTTTTCTAGCTGGCAAACAAAGTTTTGGAGCTCGACCGATTTTGAGATGAAAAAAATTAACTGTTTTTCTAAATAACGACGCATGCGTAATCTGATAATCTAGTGATTGTTTCAAACCTGTTTAAACTGTTAATGATTTAAATTAATTAAGACAATTCGTAAGAATTCAGAGAATGAATAATTTGGAAATCAGGTTGCAACATTAGTTGGCGATAAATAGCTAAATGTGACAACCTTCTGCATTATTTTCTAATAACCCTAAAAGCGAGAAATTGATACCTCAAAAGCGATAAATCGCCAATCTGTTACACATTTCTATCAAATATCACATTTTCTATTTATTTCATTTCATACAATCACATGCTGAAAATTGCTAGATTTAATTTGCAATAGTAATTAATTTATTTTTTAATTTAAAAGTTAATAAAAGCTAATTTTTTGCGATGCTCGTGCAGATTAAATTTTATTTTTATTTTGTAAGAAATTAATTGTTAAAAAATATAATTTAATTACATTTCTAAAAATTCATTAAAAAATGGAACGATTATTTTCTGAACTTCATTATGATGTAAAAATCAATTTTGTGCTGTAATATTTTCGCCAATAAATAAATCGCCAATTTGCTGCATACGCATTTTGAGGCTTCAAAAACCTCAAGTCAAAACAGCATCATACTCTCACATGATAAAAAAAAATGTTTGAGTATTAGAACACTTCTAACAGAATGTTTTAAAACTCTTATTGTTAAATTTATTTTAATCTGATATATTAATTCATAACCATGGGTAAAGATTTATCATATTTGCATAATTATGAATTATTTAATAAAAAAAGACCTTTAATTGGTATTTCTGGAATAAAAAGATAGAATTTTATTGATTTAAAAATTTATTGTGCTTTCCTTATGTAGTGATAGTTAAAATATTCAGCCCTTCAACAAATAGCAGACTTTTTTATAAAATTGCATTTGATAATGACAACAATATTTCTGAATCAAATGAAGAATAAACCTTGAGCTGCTTAGCTGAGAACATTGTACAATATTTAAAAAAAATCATTTTCTGAAATATGTTTCTTAATGATTTTTCCTCTTCTCTGGAGATGATGATGAATGTTTCTAAGTAATGGATGAATGCCCGCTGATGATGAAGGAATCTATCACTTTATTATGCAATAATTATCTCCTTAATGAATCCAGTTTTTTTTTTTAATTTTCATAAAATTGGAACATTTTGCTTTTAAGAACTTATATTCCTCGTGTCGCATTCTTTAAAGAATCATAAAATCAGAGTTTTAAATAAAACGGCCAAGTGTAGATTAGTGGAGGAATTAGTGAAAGATTCAAAGAATTCTATAAATAAAGAAGCAGGTGATAAAATTCAGTTATACTGGGAATTTTTTTCTTTGTCTTTCGGTATAGGGACGAAACATCTGCCGTTGAGTCTTCTATTGCAGCTCGAACAGCTCGAATAATCTGTATAATTATACATTTGATCTCCTTTCTTCTTTTGAATATCCAAACTCTTGTGTTTTGAGTTCTTTTATGTTATTTTTAGCAAAAACTACACTGTTGATTTTAGAATTTTAAATTCTGGACTAACTGTTTAAGGATAGGTTAAAAAAAACACCCAGTTTCTGCTTTTGTTCTATAATATGTTCAGATATTGTTGAGGAAAACGTAAACTTTCCGATTTACTTTTAAAAAAATATATTCTATTAAAATTTGATTGTCTATTCACTCTGAGCATTCATTATCCGAATAAGTAACTGATTCCAAATTTAGTAGTTCTAAATACAATGTTCTAACATGAAAAGCGCTTTACGGTTAGCATAAATTGTTGCATAATATTGTACAGAATTGTGCGATATTATTCAATATTAACCAATATTATGCAATATTGCGAATATCGTTTAGCATCGTACAGTATTGTGCAATATGTATGTGGTACAAGGAATTGAATGATTTTTCATCTAGTAGGCTAGTATTTATGAATACTTTGTCAATATGCAAGCAATATCGAATTACAATGAGATTAGGGATTGCAATATCGGACCAACAGTTGAATACCAGTATTCGGTATTATTTAGATCTCAATACCGGGATACCGGTTTTAATACCGGTTGTAAATTTTTTTTTAAAAAAGGAAAGAAAATGTAGATCTTAAATAAAATCTACAGAAAATAAAATCTTTGTTTTATTTGACAGTTTTAAATGAGAGTGTAAATATCACAAAAGAAATTTGTAACTTAGAAATTATAACAGTATATGAAGAATCACAAAAAAGTAAAGGAACAACTTATTTATTTAAATCACAAAAAAGTGTAAACATCACTGTTCAGTCTGTGGTACTATTACAAATTTTTGAAATGTGATCTTAAAAAACATAATGCATCAATTTACTGTCATTAAGCCTGGAAAGTAATTTTGTGCAAAAATGACCAGCTGTCGAAAACGCTCTTTCGGCATCTAAGCTAGTTGGCGGTACTGTTAGCAATGAGGGATATACTTTTTCCAAGTATTTACCTCTCAATCCTTCATCTTCAAATAAATCGATTTCCCGCCGGTTTATTTTGGATATAGCTGATTTCTGAATTGTGTTTTGGTTTGTTGAAATTTTTTTATTTATCGCTTATTTTAATTTTTGTTCAAGGGACTATTCCTTTTCACTATCGACATTAGTGTCATCATAATCTTCGATAACTGAACCGAATTTTTCTGAATGTGGATAGGTTGGAGGGTACAAAAATTTAAGAAAATTTACTATAAACTTGATCAGATTTGAATTGGTTAGTTCCTTTTCCTTTATTTTTTTTCAAATCATTATAATTATGTAAATACCGTAAGACATTTTCTATTTTGGTATGCCTTTCTTCTGTGCCATTTTTCAATGTAAAATATAATTCTTCAGATAGTGATGTGTGCAGTGACTGCAAGATGACATTTATTGTTGCATTAGCTGTTAATAAATTAGAATCTCTCCAACATAATGCTACAACAGCCAGTTTTATTGGAAGTAGAGCTGATATAGTTCTGGATATTAAGTCGCATTTACTATCTGAACAATTAATTTGCAGGTTTAAGTTGATTATTGCTTTTTGTATTGGATTGTTCAGTTTCAAAAATCACTCCATCATTAGAAGTAAACTGTTCCAACGTGTTTTAGAATCGAATATTAACATACATTTAGTTTTATTTTCAGTTAGTATAGATTTTTGTAATATAGCATTTTTTGTATCAGAAAGCTTAAACATCTTAACAATTTTTTGAACTTTATAGAAAGCAATTTTTGATGGGTTAATATTTCATCCTCATTAGCAATAACTTTTTCAACAATTGCATTGTCATTATCTTCATTGTCAATATCACTATCACTCTCTTCAAAAGCGGAATCAGAAGTTTCTAGAACCATAGTATTTGGATTCTTCTGTTCTTTACATTTTTGGTATAATACATCTATTACTCATAGCTGAATTCCATGAGTATAGCACAAATGCTGATTTGCACCAATTAATATAATCAACCCAAAGTATGATATGCGAATACCAAAGTCACCAATTTAAAAAATATCGAAATATTACTCACTTTCTTCACAACTACAACCTTGTTTTCACAGATACGAATATCAGACTACGAATCCTGCGCGTGTGCAGTATCGCTCGCAGCTGTAATAGGATAGCTTTGACCGGCGTCCTTGGATGATTCACAGATTTTATCATTTCTCTCGATTATACGATACAACTTTGTATTCACCATCTCATTAATTTCGCCCGTTAGGGAGACATAAAAACAAAAACGTATGATATTTTGGCGTTCCCTGAACATATAGTGGAGACAATTTAAAACTTTTCCAGTAAATACCGAAAAAACGGTATTTAAACTTGTGAAGACCGGTATTACAAAATTGTACAAATGGCTCAAAATACCTGTATTCAATCCCTAAATGAGATTAATACCTTGATTGCTGTGGGGGTCAATGGTGACTGACGGCTTCATAAATTACACTGTAAGAAATTCAGCGCGGCAGTCAACGTGTTAAATGAAATGAAACTAATGCTAATATGATTTTTAAAAAATGAAATCTGTCATTGCAGGTTTCAAGTTATCATGTGAGAATGTTCATATTTCGCAGTTTCCAACATTAAGAAAAGCGATTGTTTTTGGTCATCTCAAAATCAATCGTTTTGCAAGATTTTTCGATTGTAAGAAATCAGTTTGAAGCAATCGCGTGACTACCAGATTAGGCATGCATAGATGTTTAAAAGAACGATGGATTTTTGCGAAAAACTGGTATGAAATGATCACGTGATTAATGTATTGCGCAATCGTCAACTTATAGAAAAACGATAGGATTTTTTCCCCTTCTGAAAATCGCTCGGGCACCAAAACTTTTTTTTTCTAGTTAGCAAAAATAAAATTGAAAATATTGAAGAAATTTTAAATAATATCTTTCTGTACCGTTCCTCGCAGTTTCGTGTTGATTCCCGTTTTCTTCTTTGTGCTTCTTCGGATGATAACTTTTTACAATCCATGCCCTTTATTTTCTGCCTACGTATTTTTTAGGCTTCAAAAACCACAAACCAAAACATCATTTTCTCGCATGATAATAAAGGAAATACGCTATCCAGCTTAATCATTCGTGAAATATCCGATTTTTTTCTCATAACTTGTTGCAACATGAAAATATGAATCAAAACAGAACATCCTACTAATACAAATATTAATAATGCATTGCCTTTAGTTATAATACTGACATTTTTTAAATTTAAATTTATGTTTTCATATTTTATATCTCATCCATTTAAATAATAATTTTTACAAATCAGTGTTTTAGCATTTAATTAATTTTAACATTTATTTATATTTCGTAAAGTAGGTTGCTTGAAAATATTATGAAAATACTTGACGCCAATTGTTTAATAATTCTTTTATGGAACTCCAATTAAATTTATTTTCATGAGAATGGAAAGTGATTTATAATTTTATAATAGCAAGAATAAAACTTTATATCGTATAATATACCTCGTTACAAAATTGGTACAAGATTGTTGAATAAAATCCAGTTTTTAATATTACTAGCAGAAAAGATTTCTAAATAAAAAATAAAACAATCTTTATCTAAATTATCATTTTTAACATCTGTTGAGTAAAAAAAAAAAAGAAAAGAAAAGAAATCCTTAGCTGGCGATAGACACTGAGCATGGAATGAAAAAAAAAATCACCTCGTAATTGCGAAATAATACTTCATTTAAAAGTGTATTTACACATGATATGCTCATCACTATTTATTTATTCCTAAAAGTACATTAAATTATCGTCAGCTCATACTGAAAAAATGTCCAGTGTCTCTTTGCTGGTTTAATCGTAAAAATCAAAGTAACATTGGTTTGTTGATTCGATTTTTTTTCTAAATACAGTTCTAGAATATGAAAGTTATAGGAATTCGAGTTGTGTGTTATTTCAGGTACTTCTGTTTTTTTGCTTATCCACTGGAATAAGTTCGAGAATTTTATGCACAGTTTTGGTACAGCAATTCTGGTGATGTTAGAATTATTACTGAATGTTGAATATTATTTCCTTACAAAAGTTCAAAATTGCTTTATTTGTCTGCTTACTGGAATTCTTTGTTATGGAATTATGATTGTTTTCTGGAATTCCTTGCATTTGAAGCCCTTATTCTCAAATACTTACTTTTGAATTTCCTTTCTTGCATTCTAGATTATTATAATTTTATAAATCATTGATTAGTGAAGAATTTATTTTAATTCATATCCCGCAAAAGACTCATGATTGACCCAAAGGAGCGCTATCAATTCAACACAATACTGCAGTACTCTGACGAAACTACGGAAAAGAACCACAAACAAATGGCCAGACATTCTGGCACAATAAGTGATCCTTCTCCCTGGTAATGTCCGTCCACACGTTTCCAGTGAAAATCAGACAACCTTAAAAAGATTCCATTGGATAATGTTGGAACACCCACCGTACTGTCCGGATTTGTCACCCTGTGACTTCCACATTTTTAGGCAAATTAAGAGAGCGTTACAGGGGACGCATTTCCATTCGGAAGACGAAGTGAAGGAAACTATGCAGGACTTCCTCAAGAATCAACCACCATCTTTCTACAGCAACGGCTTTAAACTTGCTACCTAAACGCTGAGTCTGGTTACAACGCCCATGGCGATTTCTTTTGATTTCGACAAAAGGAATTCTTTTCATTCAACTTGTCCACTTTCATTTGGACACTCCTTATATTTCAAATTTACACTATTTTTTCATCCTTTTTGAATTTTACTCACATATTTTTTAATTGCCTAAATTCTTGGTCAAGATTAAAATGAATCCGTCATTGTCACATCATAAACGTCATACCGTCCACTGTAAATTGTTTTACTCTGCGCTGCAATATTAAAGCTTCTGCAGCTCGTCTACCTCACTTGCTATATGAGTACATATTTTATCGAATATCTTTTTGATTTATTGTCTAGAAAATGATAACATATGAATCTGAATCATTGGCTATAAAAGATTTCTAGTTTATCCTATAAGTGAGATAGTTCCGTTGGCAATACAAAATGTAAAGGAATAAAATTATTTGTCAACTCGGATACATGCCATCTTATTCTGATTAATTTATAAAGCTAAAATAAAGGCAAACAAATCGAGTTTGAAATAAAGACGTCCTACAATGATTCAGATTAAATGTTGGGATCTTATTTATATTATTTTATAGCTAACATTATAATATAAAAAATTTAAATCCTTTGGTTTTTGAAAATGCTATATTAATTATAAATTAATTATATAAAATTTTGTTCTGAAAATCATTATTTTATTATAAATATTTTTACTATTTTTGCCTAGAATGTATTTTTTAAATATGTGTGTGTGAATTATCACACTCTCTCTTTTCGACTTTTATGCACTTTATAACATTGAATAGATAGTAGTTGATGAGTGCCTAATTAAACAATTAAATCTTCGTACAACGGGATAGATATGTTTAACGTTATAAGAAATTGTGCCACATGGAATATGCATTACCGGGCGAATTCATACAAACTCGAACATGTCTCTTGTTTGTGGCTGCATGTATCGCTAGATAGATGTGACTTTTAAAACAGCTTCACTAATTTTATATAAATTATATTTGTTTTTCTAAACAAAGAAAAAAATGAAAATGTTTAACATATGAAATATATCGACATGTTTATGTAGTGTGCAAAAACTGGAGACAACTTTTTTGCAGCTTTAAGCGGGGATTTGTTAAGCTAAGACATTGTTAATTTGAAAGAATGAGAATATTTTAAAATTATAAATAGCTGTGTTCTATTCTAATAATCTATTTTCTATAGCAAATAGGACCTCAAACTTGCTCTGATGCTGATATACAAAAATGATGATTTAGATAGGTAAAAAAAATTGCAATATATGGATAATGATATATAATTTTGAAAAGTTGTTTTTAAGAATAAAATTATTTTAATGGATATATATCTGCGCTATAATATTTTTTAAAATTTTATTATTTACTATTTATAAGTAATTATTAAAAATTATACAAGAAAAAAATACATAGAGATATTTCGTTCCTTTTTTAAAAACTTTTTATTATTATGAAGTTATGACTAATTCAAAACGAAAAAAGATGTTGAAAATGATATTAATATCTATGCAATTAATTTCCAAATTACTTCTATATATATAAAAAAATTAAACGAATAGATAGAATAGATTTTTTAACGAATTAAAACGAATAGATAGAATAGATATTTTAGAAATAAAACACTAATTATTCCAAATCTATTAAACTTTTATTTTAGCCAATTATGTGAAAGACAAAGAAAATTAAATTCTTATAAGTAGTTATTGAGAAATTAAAATTAAAAATAAGTAAATAAGGAAATGAAAATTCTTATATACTGCGGATTAATTTAATTTTGTTTATATGAATAAAAAATTATTAAAATAATAAAATTAAAATAATTCTTTTTCTTTGGGAGCTTTTTCAGATGAATAAATTTATGAAAATATTGCATCAAGAGAAATTAAATTTGCAAATTCCATATTTTCCTAAAAAATTGCCAACAATTAATCTGATAATTTAATCTTAATATTCTGAAATATAAAAAATATATAATTTGTGAGCTTATGCTTAAATTTTAGGTATAAAAATTAGATGAACATTTAAATAATAAATATTTTGATGAATCTGCAAATTCTCTTGCGATTTATTAAAATATATAAAATAAAATTTGTATTAATACGAAGGAAATATATAAAAATATAGTGTGTATTTGTTTTTTGAATTATGTCTTAGCATTATTTTTTTTTCTTTTTTTGCTTCATATTTTTTAAATTGTACACTCAAGAACTTGAAAGGAATCCTCTATTTACAAAAAATAAAAAAAGTAAAATATAATATTTTATGAATTTTCACATTTTAAAATATTGACATTGCATAATTTTAAATATTTGTTATTTTCTATTGATATCTTAATAATATAATTGACAAACAATAATAAATTTCAGAATTGCAAACGTAATTCTTATTTATGCATTTTGCTTTGTAATAAATATCGAGATCTGAATGTATTAATCTTTTAAACATCCATATGACAATTTTGTAACAAAAGCTATTTCATTGCTCATGGCCCCCTCCCCCTAAAAAAAAGGCAATTTTTGGTACATATTTTTTAAGTCAGATGGCGGTGGTAGCAAGGAAATCAATTTGAAATTCTGTTACCATGAAACTGGTGAGGATACATAATCATTATGCAGATCACTGTGAAAAAATTTCCAGCACAAATTATAGCACGAATTTCACTAAATCGCTTTACAGAAAGATTGTTTTGAACCATATCATCATGATTTCGCAAAATATTTATTAGTTTTGGCATGAAAAGCGAGTGAAGCAAAACGTTATAATTCTAAACAAGACTTGTTTTATTATTTGTAGAAATCTATCAAATAAAGGTATTTTTCTCATTAAAAAAATTAAGTGATAAAAAGTTAATAAGAAACTTGTAGTTCAATATGAGGTTCACTAAGGAAATGGGAGCTGTGGTTGATTCAGCTGCTGTTGGCATTCATCTGAGCAAAACACAAATTAGAGCCAGTTTCTTCTTTTCTTAGGATGGCCACTTATCCCTGTATATTAGAGTAAAATCAAACTTTTACATCGATTGTTATCTATTATCTATAAAGTCATTCCAAATAACAGTAGAAGTTGTGTTTCTTTTTCATTCAACCCCTTTTGTTATTACTTGTTAATTTTTTCTGTCCGTAATATGGAGTAATCTTCAAAAGAGTCAAACTCGAGATTCTTATGACTCTCCACATTTCAGAATTCCCTGATTACGAAAAATACATTCTTGGAAAATATCCATCGGTTTGTCTCACTATTAAAAAAGATAAATCAAAAACTCTTCGTGCTAAACGATTGAAATTTGATATACGAATCTTTCTACCGTTTTTTACACCGAAGTTGCTTATTTCTATCAAATTTTGAGTAAAATCTGTTGAGAGGAAGTCTGTCTGTCCGGCTGTTCGAATATATATAAACATAAATATAAAACGAAGATATTTATATAGATTCGATATGCAGATATAACATCTATAGTATAGACACCAGTGAAATTTTGCGCGAAATCCAACATACGGTTGATTGTCTATCACTCTGTTCTTTCAGAAACATGTAAAAGTGGTAACTCAAAAACTGAATTATTTAAATACATGAAATTTGATATGCAATTTTCGGACTACAGGTGTAGCGTTTGGTCCAATTTTTGTTTCAATCGGGGGAGAAAGATACATCTAAAACACAAATTATATTTTTGGATTCTATTAACGGTATGCATGGGATTAATTGCCAAATAACTCGCCAAGGATCACATGGTAGATTCAGTAAAAAATGCTATATTCACTTCAAAAATTAACATTTCTTAACTTTTGCAAAGTGTTTTCAGCCATGTAAAATTCATTAGAGAGTAAGTACACTAGAAAGTTTTGGTGAGATAAATCACTCTCACTAGTTTATCAAGTATTCTACAGATTTTTTTGGCTAGATATGTTTGACCAAGTTGGAATAAATAAACTGAAACTGCAAATATTTTGTGATTTAGAAGTTTGAAAATAAGTGACTAAGTTTGTGTATAGTTATCTAAGCGACAGAAGAGAAATATTTTGTCTAAAAAGTTTTCTCTTGTAGCTTTGAAGCTATAAATTATTCTATCAATTATTCATTTTTTTATATAAATAATAAACAATCTAAGCATTATACAAAATTTCATAAATATCTTTTTTTATTTCCACATTTCAGGAAATAAAACCAACGAAAGATGTTTTTAGAGTGTCATGTTAAAATAAAAGAATTTCAATATACAGATATTCATTTTAAAACCCTTTTTTTCAAGCTTTCAATCTATGCGATACACGTTTTCATTTTTAAAGACATTAACCGAAAGTAATATTCCATTTATACGTTTTTGATCATTAAAAAAACATTGAATATATCCTCATTATCTTTATAAAAATTATCGTTCAAAAAGGGGAAAACATGACTTTTGTATTCGTTTAGAAAAATCCAATTTCATCATTGGATAGGTTCCAACAATTCGGATTTTAGCACTAAAAATAAGAAATGTCTATTTCATTGAAATTTGGCGGAAGATATGGAAAGTACAAAAAGTATTCAGGAAAGTTTTGTGGTAAACCAACCGTGGCTAACTTTCTGCTTGGCGTTTACAAATTTTCTGAAACATTTACTCTGACGTAAAGTTATTTTTCGTAAAAGATATATGAATAGGCATTTAAGTTATTCTTGTTGCTTCTGCTTACTCTATTTGATTTGTTGTACATTTTATGCATAAATGTTATTTTTGAAAACTTTGAAGACATTTTATTTAAATATTTTTATGTTCTCTTTCTTTTAAAGAATTTTTGAAAAGATGATTTGCAGTATTTCAACATTGCTGAAAGGGTACAAAAAGTAAAAAATGAGCATCTGATCTTTATCTTTTAAATCATTTTTTTCAAACTCTTTATTGATTATTATTGTATGAGGTATTCATTCTAATCATAATTTAATAACCAATTACTAAATCATTGAATGCAAATGCTCTAAATGATGTAAATAATTATATTTCTGTTATTTGTAATTTTTTTCAGCAATGCATTTAACCATTCATAGTTTGCATTTCATGCAGTCCTCCAATCCTATTAAATTTATTTTAGTTAGTAAAATAATTTTGCCACACTAAAATTTTAAACAGAAAAGTTCCGAAATACTATAAAAATATTGTTGATGGGTATATGCATATTTTTGTCTCCCTTTTTCGAAGAATCAGCGTTTTCGCCTTAATTCAAACACCACATAGAAATGAAAGTATTTAAATCTGTAACAAAAGTTCGACCAAACCTTGCAGTTATTGTCGATATTTCATCTAATTACCGAACTAAATGTTCTTCACTTTATAATGTAGTATATGAAAGAGAGCCATATTATACGCGCTTTGTCCTTTATATTTTATGAAAATATGCATTTATATAAATGTAAAGAAATACAGCCTCATCATTTCTGAGCGAAATAACACATTGCAGATAAAAAAAGATATAATTAGGAAAATACGTGAAACATTATCCAGCAAAAATTAATTTTTGAATTGCATAAATTTAAATGATATTCACGAGATTGACTATGAAAAACGCAACTTGAAATTAAGTAAAAGCAAGTGGACAATAATTAAATGAAGGTTAATTGAATTAAAACAACGATAATTAAATGAAGAGATAAAAATTCCTAAAACCAAATGGTGCAATATTTTGAACTTAGAGATACATTAATATTTGTATACGCAACCTCTCTACATTTTTGAGGTTGTTATCAGTGCGTAAATTAATAGAGATTTCTAATTAAAGAGAAAAGAAAGGAAAAAAGCCCTTCCCCCAAATGATAAAAATTGATAATTAACATTAAAACATATGACATCTAAACATCCGTTGTATATAGGAACTCTAAATTCGGTCTGGATCCTGTGGTTTTAATGTCTGTTTTTCTTAGAAATTGTTAGTTGGTTCTGTAGGTATAACAATTACGAGATAATTTAAACTGATTTTTATTGGCGACATTTGGCGATCTTTGTCTGTTATATATAGTAGTACTTGGTGATCTTAGCATAATCTGAAATTGGGCAAATAAACTAGTGGGTGGTAAAATATACAATTATCATATTTATAATTTTGGTAGGAAGAGAGCTTGCCAGTTTATATTTATTAAAGTTTTTGATACACGACAATATACTACGAGTCAACAAATAATCTCTCTGTCTCTAACAAATTTGATGAAAAAGTCAATACATGTTCTACAATTCTGATACGACTATATATTCAACAAATGTTATTGATAAGTAATTGTTTTATATGCATTCAGAATGGCAGTTTTTTTCTTCGGTGGGTTTCATCTAAAATTTGATATAAATCTACAAATTTTGTATTAAGTTTACATACCAAATTTCATCATTCTAGCTGAATGCACTTTTAAGCTATCTTATTCCAGGATAAATATGTTTAAGTAGATAATTTTTTTTTGATACAGAGAGATTAAAAAAGTCGCAAAAGCTGTCCGTATCTAGAACTCGATTTTTTTAAATCAGTTACAATCCATTCTCTTAGAATTACTTTAAAGTATACAAAAAAGGGAAATTCTGAAATCATAAATAGTAAGGAATAAAGAAGTTCCGAATCTGAAATCCAAAGCATTGTAGATGATAATGTTTTAACATTTATTCACTTATATTTTCTTAAAAAATATTATATAAATATCTTAATTACAGCGACAGTAATTCATATCCGAAAAATGAATTTAATTTCTTTCTCTTTATGTTCTTGTTTGTAAAATGGAACTTTAAAAATAATTATTATTTAAAAATTCATTAGAATTTTAGGAAAATTTTGCGGAAATAAATAAGATGTCATTGAAAAATTATTATCATTAATATATGAAATTTAAAGCAATATAAAAATAGTTTGAAGCAATAATGTCATTTTTAACTGAAGTTTTCATTACGATTTGAAACTCCTTTCTTTGTCAGCACCTACTTTTCAAAAAATAACTTATTTCCAACTCTTTGACAACTCTCGGAGTAACAATCCAATTTTGAAAGATTTTTTTATCGTATCTGCTGAAATTTACAGCTAGTTCCATAGCTTAAAAAATAGAATGTTAAAATAAAGCATTTTTAGGTATTTAGCTTCCTTATAATAACCAAGCATTCCGGTGATGGACTTTTGTTATCGTAAAGCAGAGGCAAACATTTGTTACGTTGTAGAATCCAACTTAATAAGTAACTTTCTAACGTAGGAAAAATATGATTCGGAGAATTTGATTTGGACAGAAAGAGCGAGGAAAAAAAAAATACATTTTCAGAAGATTTACACAAGTCACGAATTCAAAGATTTTGTTGTTTCGTTCTTTGTGAAATTCAGCAATTCTGATTGCTTAGGAAACTCTTCATCGGGCATTGTCATATTCTTCACTATCTCAGCATATTTGACAAATCTGTTAGAGAAATACTCATGTTCAAGATATTTCTCAGACAAAAAAAGGTGATTAAAAGTTCTATTGGGAATTAAGTCAAATTTCAGACGATGTAATTCTCGTTCCGAATTTTTGGCTGAAACTTCTAGTGACATATTGTGATTTAAATAAACTGGATAAAAGACATTTCAGAAAAATCGGTATCATTACGTTGGATAGAAGTTCATTATTAATAAAAGATATAAAGCTGTCGATTTAAATATAATAGAATCATCTTTTAATGTTAGAAATTGTTTAATATGGAAGGAAAAAAATCCATTATTTTTACCTTATTTTTTTAATAATATAAATTTTTTTCAATAATATAAAAATGTAATTATAACATCGTTAATTTAAATTATAAAAATATTGTAAACTAATATTTAAATTTGTTTCATGAAAAACAGCGCGATTTGATTGCATTGCCTTTCATCGATTTGAATAAAAAGTTTGGTTTCTTTACATTCAAAAAATTACAATTTTAAACAATTATAATTTTTTTAAAGATTAACAAGGTATATTTGTTATTCTTAAAACATAAACAAAGTTTGTTAAAAAAATTTTGATAATAGTTATATGTTCCCTGCTTTTATTTTAACTTTACTATGTTTTTAATTCTAAAGTTTTGATCCCTTTAAAGAAGCAAGAATGATTATTTGAAAATCAATTGTTTGAATCAGCGATTCTTGAAGTTCAAGAAAAACAATACTTTAAAAATAATGGTAATATAAGCCAGATTAAAACAGCAATACATTTTTATAATTTAAAAATTAATTTCAATAGTTAAAAAGTAATTATGGCGAAACAATATTGAAGACATTTGCAATTCATGAATTACTGAAGATAAATTTGGACCAAAAAATCTCGATACTTAGGAAATATTAAAATAAAAATCCCAGATACAAAAGCTGAAATCCATTGATTCTTATTTAGGAAATTAATATGAAAATTTCTCTTCAATAGATTATCGGTAAATTTTGATAAAACATTTGTGCGAAAAAGTAAAGACATTTATATATTTCAAATAAATAAGTTTTAAAAAGTTTTCAAAAGGAATTGTGTCTTCATTTTTTTACGAAAATTGATTTTGAGAGCCTATTTAACATAAAATGTTTTCGATAATATTGCCGCTTTCTCGGGAAAGCATCGCTTGCACTAGGAATTCTCATATGGTTAATCCTCCCTCCCATTTGTAGCAGCAATTATTTTTCACAAATTGCGTGTTTAAATTATTTTCAAATTCAGAAAATGAATGCAAAAAGCAAACACAAAAAACAACACAAAAAATCGAAACAAATATCCAGCAAAATACAAATCTTAGAAAATAAAAATAAAATTTACTGTCAATTCCAGAACGTAAGAGTCAATGAATTTAAATGAAAAAAATAAATCGATAAAAATAATTTCTCTCTATATATACAATAACAATTCAATGATATATTACAATTTTTATTGTATTCAAAATTCTATTAAGTAGCGCATTTAAAAGTCAAACAGAAATCCAAGCAAAAGATGTTAACTGTAATGTCAAAGTAAAAAAGAAAACAAATTTGTTCCCAAGTTTGTTCAAGAATTTTATCTATGACATTCTTTGAATTTTCTGAATACTTTTGGGTTTTGAGCAATGGTTATTTACAAGTTAAATAATTTTCAATTAAAATATCTTTAATCTGTTTCGTGTTTCAAGTAATGGCATTGGGTGCCATAAGCACCCGATGCTGTTTTTTTAAAAATATAGAATAAGACCATATTTAGAACAATTTAATACAGAATAAATTTCAAAATATAGTGAGTTGACATAATATACTGTTAAAATTAGTCAATTTGAAAAAGAAAAGTCTTTCTTCGAAATTTTCAAAAAAACATCTGAATGTTTGAAATGTTGAAACACAACCTACATTAATTAACTAACTGTACATTTATAGAATTTAGAATAAAAATATGTTTAGAACAATTTAATACAGAATAAAAATAAATTTAAAGATAGTTCGTTGACTAAGCCTGCTGTTAAAATTATTCATTTCGAAAAGAAAAAAAAAAGACCTTTTTTGAAATGTTGAATTTGAATAATGAAAAAGACCGTTTAAATTCTCGATCTGACAGGTGTCATAAAGAATAGTCTGAGACAATGTAATATCTGATATGTAATTTAAAATAAGAAATTTTTATATATTTTTGTCCAGTTCTGTATTAATTTAATTTTTTGTGACGACGCTGCTGGCAGAAGTTTGAAATTTCTTTTCGGAATTTAATAAAAATATATATGATTACAGAAATGGTGCAAGAACTTATTCGTGAGGATATCTTTAAAAACATAATTAATAATAAGATTATTTTCAATAAAAGAAATGATATTTTTTAAATAACAATATATACTGCTTGGTTGTAACGGCGACCTAAAAGAGCCAAAAGAAAATGTCACCAGTTTGGCAACTTCAATCGTCTAACTATATAGCATGTGATTCACACTTTAAAAAATTTTCATAATAAATATTGCACTTGATTATATTTTTAAAATTTGGAGAAATTTTTCTTGGCGCTTTTTAGTAGCCATAAAACCGAATTGGACTAATAAAATCATAAAAATACTGCTGTATATTATGAAATGAAACTCATTGAAAATGCAGAACAGTCCATATTATCAGTGATATCATGTATGCTGTCATTTCAATTTTATATATTACATCACTTTTTTTTTCTTTTCTGTTCTGAGTTTTCGGTTTGACGAAGAAAATGTGCTTCAAAACAAACAATTCCTCAATTTACTCGAAGGAAACTTATTACGAATATAATGTTTACACTGGTGCAAAATGATTTTCGAAGCAATAATATCTAGAAGTTCGATATAACATATAATGCTTACTAGTTTCACAAAAGAAATCTAGAATCGACAAAATAAAAATTCCGTCTTTTTTAGATAAGTGAAAAACTTTTCCGACGTCCTTTGCTATACGAGAAACTGGGCTGCTAGCAATTATGGTGTTTCCATTTTCTTTTTTGTTGGTCTAAAGTAAATATCTAGACTTAATAAAGTGCGTCCAGTGGTTTGAAGACAACAAATAACTTCGAACTTTTCAACAGTCTGTATGTAATCTTTGGCAGGGTTTGAATGCAGCTCTTTCTTGGTTAGATACTTCTACCATTCCTTTGGAGTTGGTCTGAGATGTGGGCATTCAAATGACTGGTGCAGAAGCAGGAAGTCTATTGTGAAAAAGGACTTTTTTTTGCATTGCTAAAAGCTTTTCAGCATCCATACAAATTTTGATACAAAAAGTTTCTGAAAATATATTTTATGTGTGTGATTTAAGGAATACTATTTTCACTAGAATATACGATCTAAAATATTTAAGTTTTGTCTATAAATGTCTTTCTAAAAAATAACATAAAAAATGAAACCATCACTCGCAAATTTCACGTTATTCTGTGAGAACATTATTATTTTGAGTCATTGTTTATTTTACTTAATTTAAGTCATTAACCAGTTTAAACTTGTTTGAAACAATCACGTGACTATCATATTACTCGTGTTTCAATATTTAGAAAAACTGTGGGATTTTTCTCATCTCAAAACCGATCGAGCTCCAAAACATTTTCTCAAGGTCAGACATTTTTGCGAAAATCCGGTTTAAACTGGTTTGGAATGATTACGTGGCTATTGTATTGCACAATCGTTGATTTTTAGAAAAGCATTCTTTTTTGTTTGTTTTTTCCATCTCAAAAATTTTCGGGCTCAAAATATTCTTTTTGCCAACTAAAAAAATTGAGAATGAAAATTAATATATATATATAT